>VZRQ01009973.1:805637-895182 GCA_013397975.1 Machaerirhynchus nigripectus
ATTTGTTATAATGTCTGTGCAGCAGTGTTAAGCACCTGCACAAGAGAACAGCACAGCATAGGACTGCATTTCTTGTATGACTATGTGTGTACATAACCTGTAATTACCACAATGTGGTTTTTCAGAACTTGCTTTTAGAAATGCAATCTTTTCTGTCTTGAATTTTGTATTCCTTTCTAAAACCAAAATATTTTTATTCTAAAAGTTGTTCCTCAGTGCAAAACTTGGTTATAGAAAGGAGTTAGATCTTGCACTGGTTTGCTTTATTTTATCTGTAGGTTGTCACACAAATACTATGGGAACACATTTGCTCTATTACATTCTCTCTGGTTTATGATTCCAGATAAAATCTAGTTAGTGGGGCAGAAATTTCCTTTATAGGCAAAAGGGATTTAAAGAGAATCTCTGGCTTCTTTGTGACAGTTTGCTCACAGCTGGACTGGCAGTGGGACAAACAGCTGTGCCAGCCAGCACAGTCCTCAATGTGTCTTTTTGGGTGAACTTGCACTCGTGAGTGGAGATCTTGTGTTCTCCTCTCCCGTGAGGACTCTTGACTCCAAGGCTCTAGTCACAGCTTTTTACCTCCTTGATACTGCTTAATGGATGGAGTTTTTTGTTTTGTTTCTGGTGATTCTGACAGCACCAATAGGTACATGATATATTTTTTGCTCTTTTAATATGCTATATTTTATAGGAATGTGGGAAGTGGTGGTGGAAGTAGTGATCAGTTTTTTTAAAAAGTATTTGAATGCCGTTGTTTGAGTGAAATATTGCTGATCCAGTACCATAATTGATAGATGTTCCAATGCTTGTCAGAAAATTGCAGCTGTATAGAATGATGTCCTGGGAAATATGTCAGAGTTGTCATTGGGTCTATAAATACGCCAAGTGGATAAATATAAAGGTAATATAAGGATGATTGAAGCTGAAAGATAATGTTTGTGCAAGAATGAATGGGTTTAAGTTGGAGCAGTATGAATTTAGACTGAAAACCAAAGGAAAATTCTTACACATTATAAAAATCATGTTCTACATCTTGGAGCTTAAGATGGGTTTAAGACCTCAGCTGGCCAGCAAAATATGATAGTATAGGTGGCTCAGATGAGCTGCCTTTTGCCTTCTACAGTTGCTGGATCTCCAAAGAAATTTCCCCCATGTGAGTAGAGACTCCAGCTGTTGGTGCCCTGCGAGCTCTCTGCCAATGCAGCTGTTTGGCAAAAGTAGGAGTAGACATCTCAGCAAAATGGATGTTTCAGAGCAAATGTCGGTGTCTGAAAGCTGACCTGAACGACCGGGCAGGAGCAGGAACAGCAGTGTAAGGGCAGAACCAGCTGCAAGAGCACGAGGTGTTCCTAGACTGTGATAATTCATGCATGGCTGTTCTTCCATGCACCAAGAGCTACGTGCAGGTGCTCCTGCTGCAGTCTGGCTGAACGTGTGAATGTGAGGCTTGGTGCAGGTGTCACTTGTCCCCACAATCTTGATGTTACCCCAAAGAAATAAAGTTTTCAAGAGCACTTAAGAGGTGTGAATCTAAGATGACTGGTTTCCAGTTTGAAAGTGACTTCAACTTTGTTTTCTAAAAGTAAAGGTATTGAGGTCTTTCACAAAGGTATTTACGTGCCTAAGTATGTTTTTAATCATGTGTTAGGCTCTCTTTTCTCTTTTATTCAAGGGAAGAAAATCTCTAATCCTCGATGGGAAGGGCATTTGGCAAATGAAAAATAGAGACAGCTGGTTTTTCAGCTTTAAATATTCTTGAAAGTTGGTTATATGCAGTGCACAGCTGGAGAATAAAAGATGGAACAGCAGTTTGCAATGTTTGCAGACAACTGTTTCCCTTTGAGGGTACAGTGTTGCTGCTGCTGACCATGTTCTGTGATATTAAAAGCTACTGAATTCTTCACAAACATGTCTGGAGAAAAAAAGCTTTATTTTTATCTGCATACTTGGTCGAGGTAATGGTTTTATAGCAAAGTAGGACCTACTTTTGCGGTGATGCCAGGGTATTTAGTGATCCTTTGTAAAGCTACTCTGAAATGTAAATACCCGTTTCTGCTGCTGCTGTTGCCAGCTTAGGCAGCAATACAGTCCCTTGTTTCACACAGATTTCAGACCATATTTGAATTAATGGACTGAGGAAGCAGCAGGATGAGATTGTTATTCTGTACAGCATTTTAGGGAAAAGGACTGCTTCTGGTTAGTGTGATGAGTGGAACAGCTGACTGGGGAGATCTGCAGCCAGAGTCCCACAAAATACAGACAATACTTTGCCAGATCCTTGCAGCTCCTCGGAAAAGCAACATTTCCCCTTTAAATGTTCTGGAAAAGGGAGGATCTGGATCAGAAGCATATTCTAGAGTGCTTTCTTCTGCTGTTTACTGACTCAGCCGTGTTTCAGAGAAAAGTACCTTAACAATCTGATTAATGAATTTGGTCAGAGTGGTGCAGGTGGAATCTACTCACTCAGCACCAGCCTTAGGCTGCCTGGCATCTGCACGCCGTTGTAAGGGGACTTGTCTTTCTTACTGATACATTAAATCCCCTTCACCATCCTGCCACCAGTGTAACAGTAAAATAGATGTATAGCTAGAGGAAAAAGAGGTGATAGCTGGACTCCCCAGTTTTGAAACAAGGTACTGGCAAAATTAATTTTTTTTTTTTTTAAATTGATGATACTGAGTTTAGCATAGTCATATTCCCCAAAGCTTGCAGTGGAATCATAGTTTTCATCTCAGGTCAGCAGCAATTCTGCTTCAGTGGGGTTTGGAGCAGAGACTGGAAAATTGAGCTGCTAAACTTTGGCACCTTTTCACCATCTCTTAGGTTAATTTTCCTACTGATCTTATTTGCTACATGAAATTCTGAACCTCAAGTATAAATTGCAGGAGAAGTGTGTCTTTGTCTCTTTTCCCTTCACTGTATTGAGCTTTGTGAGCATATTACAGTGTGTTTCACACATTTATGACTATTTCCTCTATAATAATGCCACTGCAAAAAATGGAATTTTTCATGGAGGATTCCAACACAGCAACCATGGTCTTGTTAATTGTGAGGTCACTTGCTAGTTTTTGCCTCAGTTTAGCAGGCTGTGTTGGCAAAAACAATGCAAGTCCATTCAACCCAGAGCTTTCCCCACCCTATTGTCAATGTAACTGTATTCCTAAATGAATGAACTCACAATGCAGTTTCATCTAACAAAAATAAAATAAAAATGTGCATAGGTAGCAGGATTTTTTAATTTCCTTCTGAAATGCTGATATATTATGTATTTCTCTTGTAATTTGAAAGCATTTCCTTTTTGTTGGGTCCCATACACCTTTGGTTTCATGACTTGCTAAAAAGATAAGACCTTTCAATACAGTATCCCGTGTTTCTGGTAGAAATAGCTTGTAGTGTTTTCTAGAGATTTTATTGGCATTTACATGTGACATGCAGTAATTCTTTCTTCATGATGCGTAATTTCTAAGAGTAGGACATTTTGAGGGGGGAACCCTATTTCATGTGGGTAGCACGTTATCCAAAGACTTTGTAAGTTGAAGCTGTAGTCGTGTTCATTCATTTTCCTCGTGTACAGACCTTGGTTCAATATTCATCTACCTCTCATCTAAAGGTGATTTCCATACCCCTAGCTCTAGTGATGGTGAGGAAGAGAAAAAATCCCAGACGTTCTCTATATTGGTTTGTATTTACTTTTTAGAGATACAAATGCTTTGGACAGTACAGGTTCAGACAGCTGATGTATTTTAGCTGTGCCTGGGGATTTCTCTGCCCTCTGAGGTGTGGGTGTGCCCGTGGTTGCCCTGCTCTGGAGTCGTGGCTGCACTGGGTCAGTTTCCATAGAGCACAGGGTGCCTGCTCTGCTGCCTCACCCATTTGCAGAGCTTGAGAGTTGCTCAAGGTGTGAAGGAAGGTGCACAGATGGAGCCAAGCATGAAAAAGCAGAGGTCTTCCTTCCACGTCGATGGTTTATAAAAGTTAAATAGCCCAAAGAGGAGTAAAAAGTTCAGCTCACAGCTTTGTTCTGAGTAGTCCTACTGATTTGAAACAAACCATTAAAAAAAAAAATCTAAGCAAGTTATAACATTATTTTATTTCCATTTTCTAGACTATCCTGCAAAATTAATTTGCTGGCTGACACATCTAGTTTGTTGTAGAGGAAAAGAATACAGACCTTCCTTTGGCTCTGTTTTTGTTTGTCAAAATAATTTATGCCATAGTAGTAAGGTCTTACGAGGGAAACATTGTATTCCTCAATACCATTAAGGTCTAATTCAGAGTGAAATAGAGTGTCTCAAACCTGGAAGGAAAAAGATCTTTGATGGGAGAATGTTCTCTGAGATTTATTGGGAACTATTAAATTCTTGGAGGCACCTTAAAGGTTGTGGAATGGAGATGAAACAAGAAGAAAGAAAACAAGTGCACTTTGATCATCTGAAGCACAGGTGTCACTGAGGTGTCTCGTGGGGGACAGGCCATAGTAGCTCTTTCAGTCTCGTGTGAAGTGTTAACAAGTTGCACGTTCATCTAAACCACTTTGCCTAGATTTAAATAATGGTTTGTGTTTATGAGGGTCGTAGGATGAATTTTTCTCCTTGTGGCTCCTTTTTTATGCCACGCTGTTCTGTGTGGGGTGCTGCAGGAGTGGTGAGCTGGCCTGAAGGCCAGGTTGTCGCTGCCAGTGCTGCAGGCGTCAGCACGAGGTGCCCTCCTGGTGGTTTTGGTTTACATCTGTGCACCGGCAGTTCATTCTTTTGAATGGCTCTGAGAGAGCGATAACACTCCACAAATTTAAATATTTCTATATATGGGGCCCTTTGGCACCATTCTCACATTATATTCGTAGCAATTAATTGCAGTGTATCACCATATACAAACGAGGGCAAACAGCAGCTTTAATTTTGCTGCTCTCGCTGTAGGTGATTCTGGGTTGTGTGCACATCATACGCTTTTGTTCTAATATGCTATTTTTTATTGCTGGTGATAGCTGCTAATGTTTCTTTTTATCACAGCCCTCTCTGCTTTAAATCTTATGGATGAGTCATACTGTTCATCCCCAACGTTAATGATTTTAGACCACCTTTGTTGTGGATATTTATAGTAGTTAACATTCTAATGTATTCATAGTAGTTAAAGATTTGAACCCTTAACAGTGTTCAAACAGATAAGCAGTTAAGTAATTTTCCCATTGTTTCCTACTTATCTGAAGTCATAAATTCATGACTTGCATCTAAAATTATTCATGACTTGCATCTAAAATTACAAAAGATGCTCAGACCCTGAGGAAAATGATTTCTTGCCATTCATTTTTGCTGCTGCTTGGTTGTTTAGGTTATTAGCTCATGGGTCCTAAGCAGAATATATTTCCATAAGCAAGGCAGGATAGGCATGGAAAAAGCCATGACTGCAGTTGCATGTATGGGAAATTATTTGCTATACGGTCTGTGTGAGTTGGTGTGATCCTGTCAGGACAGGTGTGCCAACACCCATGGTCCAATAGAAGTGGCACCATTGGAAGTATTACAGCTCCAGGTAAGGAAGACATTTGCTTGGTGCCTTGATACCACAGCTCTGTGGCTTTCACATCTCAACAAATAACTCCTCTCAGTGTCTCACTTCAGAAGCCTGGCGTTTCTGACACAGTGCTCTGTGCGCCGCAGAGCTTTGTCTGAGTCACACTGCTCCCCATCAGACCGGGCTTAGTATTGATTAGCTTGAACAAATCATCCTGTGGTGTCAAGAAAGCATTTTAGCTTAGAGGAAAACAGAGCTCTTCTGCTCCAGTCTTCTGATTGGGGTCATAAACAAGCTGACAATTACCAGTATATGTCCACAGGACTGCTCATACAGTGCACCATCCTCAAAGAGTTTGGCAAAGGCGTCTGGTAGGTGACTTGAGAGCACTCAAATTTGAGTACTGAAGTGTCCTGTCCTTCAAGGAGCCTTTTTATGAATCTGAAAACACTGTATGGCAGAATACTCACCTCAGGTGTCCGTCTCTACTCACCAGCTTTAAATACAATATGTTTCCATGGAATCACAAAATGCCTTGATAGAAATTTCCAATCAACAAAAAGAAACCAAAAAAAGTAGTTTCACCAGCACTTATACATACCTGAACTTTTGTCCCTGCAATGTTTAACACCACATAGTGCATAAATGCAGAGAAAGCTGTGCTGTGTGTGTGCATGGTTTGCACACTGTGACAGCAAGCAAATGTGCAGCAGCTTTTTAAAAGAAACCACAACACTATAGTTGAGTTATAAAATTGTTAGAGGGAGTTAGCATTGAAAAAAGGAAAGATGTGCCTAGGTCAGTTCCCTGCTATACATCTTGCAGGCATGGGGAATTGCACAGGAATGGGAGTATTTTTGTGAACTGCCATTCCGTGTTTTCTCCCTTGAATCATACGAGATGTTGGACGAAGCCTGTGTTTTCTGATAAAGTTCACTGCAACAGTCTTTAAAGCTTTCAAGTATGTATCCCTGTGAAATTGAATGGAATAACAAAAAAGGAGGGATGCTGCTCTTCTTCCTCACTAAATAGGGCAGATCTACGTAGCTGAGAACAACCTCTTTTAATAAAACCCTTTCAAGCACCCCCTTTGTGGATTGCTTATCTGCAGCTGGATCTGAGGCATAAAGGCACTTGCATGCATGGTGTCCTAGAGAAAGGACTCAGTAAAATGTGGAAGAGCTTTAGAGGTCTTGGTGTTAAACTCATGGTGGTGAAGGAAGATGGGTTGAAAGAATCCTGACATACAGAAGTATTTGCCCTCAAGCCAGCAAATTCCACAAAAATGGATAAAATGATGATGAAAACTTTGTGCTCTTTTATTGTCTTTGAGCCTGTAACACAGAACTGCTGGAAATGAGGCTCAGTAATGCAGCCACTTATATACCATGTGCGAAAAACACGCACAGAGTAACTGGAGTCAGTTCAAGTAATTCTCTTTCTACATCCTAAGTTATTTAAAATGAAGCAACATAAGAAAGTGTACAGCAAATGTAGTTGTTATTGTCAAAATTGGATTCCTAAGGACATGTGGATTTCTAAAGAAATGTAGATTCCCAAATCAACACAGAGAAACCAGCATATTTCTAAAAAGTCTTGAGTCCTTCATCTCTGAGTCTGTCAAGTTATTTCCTGCAAAACTCAGTCCAGCTATCTAGGCAACTAAGTATGGATATAAATATGTCAGATTTCTTGTCACTGGAGATGTATAGTTCACAGCCTTTAAAACCTTCGGTTAATATTGTAAAATCTTGGTGTCATTACCTGTACTCTGCTTCTGCTTGTTTGTTTTCTGACTGCAGTAGAACTAAATTACTTGAAACATTAGGGAATAAAGCTGTATTTTCTTTTTCACAAAATGATGTACATTCCTTGTCCTGAAGTTGAAGAAAGTAATTAGTTTTAGGAAATTGACAAAAACCTACAAAATTTTCTGTGCCTTTAGAGAGCAGTAAACAGGATTGCATCTGAAACATTTTCTTGTAGCAGGCAAGTGAAGGACAGCTTAATGATCTGTGGAAGGAATAAAGTAACATTTAGCATGAAAAACGTTTATTAAATGTCATATGTTCATAAGATGAGGGAGCTATTAGCAATTCATTTAATGTTTCTGTCAGTCTGGTTATATTTTACAGACCCATATTACCAAACACCCGTTTGGAAATAATAGTGCAAAAATCCCTATAGTAATGTCTAGGAAACTCTTAGGCTTATCCCATCTTAACAGACATTTTGTGTCACTTATTTAACCAGAACAGGATTGTTTCTCCCACAAAATACTGCAGTCAAGTGAAATCTTTTACACCTATGACAAGATAAATAATCTAATTCATACTCATGGTTCCAAAAACTTCCCAGACCACATGTTTTGTAGGTAATGAATATGCTTTTGGGTTTTGACAATAAATACGATTCCACTTCCCTCTCCTGTTTAGCTTTATGAGACCTTGTTGCAACATAGCTGGGAAAGGACCAGTTTTGCCAATGTAGAGATTAGCATTTCCAAAGGACTCTGTGTCATGCCAATCATGCCAATTGCTGCTGAAATCCAGTGGAAGTGCTTGATGAGTGAAAACATCTAAGCTCAAGGTAGATAAATGCATATAAACCTGTTTGCCAGCATTCCTGCAGATAAAGGCAGGTCCATCTGCAGAGGCAGCGTGATGCCACCGTGCAAACCTGGAGCAGGCTTGAGAGGCTGGACCAGGATTTCATGCAGGACAAGTCTGGGCTCTGCAGGAAGCCTTGTGTTAATGAAATGACCCAGATGGATAGAAGAATACATTCCTCCATAGCCCAGTTCTCTCGGTGGTTCCTCAGTTGTGACAGTGCTGCAATCATCTACCATGCAGTTGAGACTGTGGGACAAAGGCAGTCATTGATTGTCGTGTCTGCTGTGGAAGCCCAGGAAATGAATTCAAAATTGTAGAAGTAGGTCACATATCTGCATCAGTGTTTTGTCTTTGTGTAGTCCTTAGCACAATTAGAAAACCTGGTCTGTGGGGTTGGTCTTTTAGATGGGAATATAATTGACCGTGGTGCGTGGAGCCAGGGAAGACAGAGGGTGGGAAAAAAACTTTACAGGCGCTGAGAGGCTTCAGTAAGGAACAGGAACTTAAAAGAAAAATGACAGTTTTTGCAATTTCAGTGATAGCACGGGCTTACTAATCTGTCAAAACTGCGTAATATTAGAGAAATCTCGATTTTTCTGGGAATATTTATCAGACTCGTTGGTTATAGTAGCTTGTGCTATTGTCTGTAATCAAGTAACCAGACTGTAATGTGCAATGTTTACTGCAGTCTCGTTGTGCTGGCAGAGGTTGAGCTCACAGTGATCACACAGGTTTATCATTTTCAACATATATTTAGAGTAAACCTTGTAAATAACCTTGTCACCATCAGCTATGAGGTCTATCAGGCAGCTTCATTTACATTTGATGGAGTTACTGGTTTTCATAGAAACAGCATTACATTTTTAGCCAGTAAAATAAGAAAGCATCTCCCAGCTGTCCGAGTGGAGACAAAGTGTTCTGTGTGGACATCCTGTTTGCTTGCTGGTACTCTGGGGTGAATTAAGGTCCTTATACGTGTTGAATGGTTGTGTTGACTTATGAATGCTAAGAAAATCAGCAAAAATACATCTCCATATAGCAGCAGCATCTAACATCTACCTGCTCTTATATCTCATTGCTGAAAACAGTGGGTTATTTAGAGAAAAATAAAACTGCTGCCTGTTTACCTGATGATAAGCATTGTGGCTTGAATCTGATAAGACTCTTGAATGCATTTTTCTGGTGTTTAATAAGCTTAATAGTATGATATCAGTAGGCTACTCACTGATTTGAAAGTAGACATGTTTATTTCTTCTGCTGAATTTATAGCCATAGTAGTAGAAATTAATCAGTACTGATTTACAATATTGTGAATATCAGTAGAGATTACTTGTGTTGCTTGTGAGACTAAGTTCTTTTCATTAATATCCAACATAGTGCCTCAAAGAGAAGTAACTTAGTTTATTAGCTGCAGAGATAATTTAAGGTCTTAAAAATGATAGAAAAGAGGCAAGCTTAATCCTCTGGGTCTGCATGCTGCAGGTGAGGTAAACAGTTGAAATTTCCAAGTTGTTTTGAACCTGAACATGGGAGTATTGCTATTATTTATTTACAGAAGTTAGAAACAATCTTTCCACTTCTGCAATGAAAATCACAGCCAGAGGCTTTAGTCATTCAAAGGGAAAGAAAATCAACAGTTTATTCCATTATTCAGCGCTGTGTATAATTTATATAACAAGAGGTTTTGATGGATGTTTTTCAAGGTTTCCTTTGTTATGGAATTGATAGTGGGCGAGGGGATCCTGTCCTGAGGCTGTGTTATAATCTCTGCAGAGCCATACAAATACTCACAGCAAGCCTAGGGTTTTTTCCTCCTTTGTATTTTTTTTCTTTTACAAATAAATGGATAAAGCAATTAACCTTTACATTTTGTCTTCAATATTTACTTTTGCACATTGAGGACTTGAATTTGGTTTAGAGTAAATTTAACTGTATCTATGCAAATTGGGAATGTAAATGTTCTCTCATTGTTTACACGAAGAATATAGCAGATTGTGAACTTTTTTTATAGATTTATGACCTTCTTTCTAAGTTATCATTTCTTTAACTGTGATTTATAATTGCATCAAAACCAGACCAAGTATCTTTTAAGGGATGTGTGTATGTATGATTTTAATTAGTGTGTCTAGACATAGATGGAGCAAATACACAAATATACTATCTATTACACCAGTTAATGTGTAGTGAAGAACCTACCTGTTGCCAGGGAAATTTTTAATCTGGAAAAATTTTAGTAGTTCTCCTTATCAGAGAGGGTAAAAGTAAGGTCCAGGTATTGGGTGAGTCAAGATCATTCTCAGGATTTAGTTTGATCCATTTTTAAATGTCTCAGAGAGGGAATTTTCTGTCATGTGTTTCAGTGAAGATATTTTTAAAAAATGAGTAATTGAACTGTTTCGATTTTATGTCTCTGATTCCCCTGAACAGTCTCAATCAGTTTTCCAGCACCGCCAAACATTTTGAAGAGTACTTTTGTGTAAATTAATTACAGAAAAAAATTCCCAGAATTTCTCTAAAACAAACAGCAGAATCAAATTTTGTGCTCTTTATTAACTGAGATTTTTAAAATACATTAATACATGCTGTTGCTTTTTCTCTTTGATACTTTAAAAAAACCCAACAAAACAACCAACCTCTGAGAGCTTTGGTCAATTTGTCAATGAGGAGAGAAGATGGAAGCAATAAACCCTTCCTACTGAACAGAGAAATCCCTTGTCCCATTACTCTATGGGCTCACTTGCAAAGTGAAGGACCAAAAGATGATATACTTCAAAAAAATCTACATTTTCAAATATATATATATATCTGTAATTGATTACAGTTTTCACTTCATTAGATATATAGCTAGGCTGATAACCATGTGCTGCCAAACATCATAAAGCACAATGGATAAGAGAGCAGCAGTTTGTATCTTTAGGTAGTATCCTAATCTAGCTGCTTTATGAATGGAAGGATTTTTCTTTATTTCAGACCAAGTTTTATTGGTCTAATACTTAAGAGTTAAACTTAGTCCTGTTCCTTCCAGACAGGTCATCTGTTCAGAGTACTTAAGCTGTCCCAAGGTAGCTTACAGCATATTATCGTGTTGCATTTTGTGTTCAAGACAATAATCTACCAAGGACAATTTAACAACTCTTATGAGCTTATTGGAAGCAATAAATTTCATTTGCAGAAGAAAATACTTTGCTGTTGCACTGATTTCCTAAACCTGTCTTCTTCATGCCAAAGTCAGCTTGTCCTTAGAAAAGATTAAAATGTCTGTGGAGGTTTACAATGGGTACTTTCATAGCCAAGGTTTTTCAGTTAGATTTACACGTTGAGTTTATATTTCTGTTCATGACTAAGGAAAGAGATGCAGCAAACCACAATCCACATATGAGGCAGTATGGTTTTTTGTGGAGCACTAATAAATTAATCCATTAGTGACTGCAAATTTATCTTCTCTTGTCCTCGTTATCGAGTACTCACAGGTGTGTATGTATTTAGACAGTATAAATTAAAAAGGCTTTAATGCTAGCCACACATTACCATAGTGCAAGGACTATAAGGCACAGTATTTTTCCCACATCAACATGAGAATACAGAAATACTGATAAAATAAAAAATAAAAGTGAATAATCGTCCTATCTGAAAAATATATTAGTTTCTAAGAACGTAATACCAGAGCGAAAGAAGAAACCACAATAACAAAAATAAAATACAGTCGCATTATTTGGTTAATGACCCCATCTTGTGGAGCAGCGCCCATGCTTCAGCACATTTATAGCTCTCATATGCATGTTTTTTAACTGGGTCCATTTCTTGATGGTGAATTACTTGGCATTGCACTTGCTGTGTCCAGGGAAGTGCTCTGCAGGCAATCCATCAATTGTACACCGCGGCTGTGGAGCAATAGGACAAGTCCTTTGTCACACCGTGGCTTGCCAGGGTCAATACTTCACATTTTAGTGTTTGGTTCAGTCTCAGGTCACCACCACAGCTCACAGCCCCCACTGCCCCTGCTGGTTATTCCCTGCTGCCGTGTGTGTCTCTCACATGGACCTGCTTGGAGAGTTTCTCGCTGTTGGTAAGAGGGGCCAAACCCATCTCCACAGCTGGAGCTTGCAGCGTCGCCGATGTGCGCCGCAGCAGCGCAAGTGAGAGATCCGCTGGGCTGATGCGTGCTCACCAAGGGGCAGCCCAGCCATGGTCATAGCCAGTGCCAGCGTGTGCTACATCGGCCAGAGTTCCCATTGCCTTGTTTTCTATGCCCCCGTAGCTGCTCACAGGGCTTGTTGAACTACGCTTAAGGATTGGCAGCTTGGATATTTTATTGTAAAGGTTTATCCCGCTGGACATCCTTTCATCGTAATCTGGGGAAATCAGCTCTCTCAGCAATAAATATTATGCTGGTTGCTGAAGTTGTTTTCCAGGCACATGAATTATTTAAAATAAATAACCCGACATGTTTCCACCCTCTCTGGTTGAACATGTTTCCCAGGAAGGCTCCATATGCCCTTGATTCTCACTTATGTATAAGCCACTCAAACATGAACTGGAATGCTTTTTTCATCTTTTTAAAGGAAAGGTGTATTTGGTGTGCACTTTTTGAGGAAGTGGTTTTTAACCAAGTTGGTGAACTCAAAGGGAGAATTGCAGACTGCAACTGGAAAACATGTAGAGAAAGTGTATAACCAAGTTAGGAAAGAAGGATTGTTTTTTTCAGCTGTTCTACACACACTTAGATGACATTGCATGATCTTCCTCCACGTGTCAATATCCTTATTTCCTTGGAGACCAGATTATGGTGCTTTGATCTCTGCTATCATTTTTTAAAGTAAGGCATTTTAAACTGCATTTTGATCTAATTTACAGAAGGACAGAAAGGTGTGAATTGCATGTAGATAATATTTGCAGATTTCACAGGTATGGAAAATTAGATGGGAAAAAACCTAGCTACAAATCTCTGTCAATATAGTATGTTTGATGCACTTTTGATATATCTGATATCATGCTCTTATAAAAATTACATTCTTATAAAAATTTACATTCCTGTGTCAAATGTTCTAGGGATGTTTATACATGATATTTGTGCGTGAATGCAAGAGTACGGATTAGAAGACGGTTATGTGGAATCGATATATATATATATGATTTTGAGTCACATATTTTTAAAAGGAAAGATTCATTTGAGTGTCACTAAACTTGCATAATGTGCCTTCCCTAACACCATGGTAATAAGGTATTTATACCATATACCATCATCTTGTGTTCTTTGCTTTTGAAGTGCATATTGTGCCTTCTGTATGAAAATAAATACGGAGTTTAGCAACTGTTCTATAGATTTGAGTGCTAAGTGAACTGAGCAAGCTGATGCTCAATGCCTTCTCCTGGGGGGATTGAAAGGGTTCAAAAGGTGAACAGTTCCCAGCATTTTCAACAGAACCCCAAATATTCCACAATCCCATCTCAGGTACCAGAGTTGGCAATAAAATGAAGTGTTTAAACTAACTGTTGGGTTATGTTGGAAAATCTTTCAGCTTTTTTGCTGTGTAGTTCTTAGAGAGCTCTAATTTGTCATGTGAAAAAAGGGTCCTGAAATGTTTGGAAGTCCACGTGGTAATTCAGTCAATATTCTAAAAGCATTAACATTTTTGCTTGACTTCAAGGTGTCTTGAAATTATTGCATCCTGTCTGTCTGATGGCCAGGTTGGGAACGTGGCTGCACTTTCCTGCAGTCACATTTGCTGTTGTGCAGCAGAGAGCAGATAGGAGTCACGTTGGGTGCAGGTGTGGCTGCTGGGCTGGGCTGGGAGCTGCCAAACTCAGTGAAAGCCTTCCATTCATGTCTTTAGGTTTTGATCCCTGTCAGAGAATATAAAAGAAAGAACCTTGTCCAACTAAGGACAGCAGTTAGCATGTTGAGAGAGGAGTTTCTGGAGGATGGGAAAATGAAATCCCTTCAGGTAGCTGGCTCGAACATAAAGTCAAATATAAAGGCATTCATGTCCTTCCCCAAATACACGTCCCTTCATGTGACAGCTGAGTTCCCTGAATTCCCACCCTAGGACTGCCTTTGAGGGGCAGGGTTGTGCCTTTGTGGGCCCTGACCCCACACTGTTCTGCAGCACTGCCATATCAGGGTTATATTTATATTTTAGTCTGTTTCTAATATTTCTGTCTCTTTTCTCTTTTTCCTTTACATGCTTTCATGAGTATAGCAGACCATTTAGGAATTGAATTCATGGGTAAGTTTTAATTTCTCTTCCTTTCAATTGATTCATATTCATCTTGGTTCCTTAGTCCAAAGAACACGGAAGTTAATGGGAAGACTCCCATGACCTCCACCACTGGGTTTTGGATTGGGTTCTTATTATACTTACAGATTACAGTTGAAATTATATGAAAGTTTAATTTTTCTCTTGTCCACTGCTATGGAGCTTAAGAACTACATAATGATGTTTTAGTATTTCATTGGTATTTAATGAAACATAACATAAGATTGCCTAACCATATCATCTTGAGGAATAGTATTTTATATGTGATTTTAGGGTGGAGTTACTGACTTTTTCATGTAAAGGATAGTAAATTTTAAATTAGAATTTTGGGGTTTTTTTAAGAATTTGGCATTAATTACATATTAACTTTAACTAGGTTTAATAGGAAACATCTTACTAAAGATATTTCTCTCAAGTCAGAGAAATACTTTTAAGAAAAGAGTCAAAGATGCATCATTCTGTGAAAAAAGTCAAATTGGTTAGGAAAAAGCTAAAAAAGGAGTGAATAATTACTTCTTACAATTTTGGAAAGTAAAAGATTACATTCTGCTGGCTCAGCTGCAGCTCTGTGATGTGTTCATAACCTCATGAAATGACAGGCTTAACAGATCACCACTTCACCTCTCAGCTGGTGATCTTCAGACTTGAGGAAGCTGAGATCCATCCTTAACAGAGTTAGTGGTCTGGTGCATCCTTTGTGTAAGAACAGCTTGCGTAAACCATTAAATATGACTGAAAACACTATAATAAAAAGCATGCAAATTCCTACTGAAGTCATAAAACAGTTACTTTTAATGTGTTCTTTCCCTATGTTAAGTTTTACTTGATTTTTTTTTTAGATTTGGAAAGTAAGAGCCTGATAACCTATCGATTTTAACTGGCAATGCAGGGATATTGTTGACCAGTTCAGTATAAATTGCCAAGAAATCAATGTAGTGATGAATATTTACTGCATGGCAGGCTGCAGGAACAAGAGGATTGCCAGCAGGCTGAGAGATTTTCTCCTACTGCTTTTGAACTTGTGCCATGCCAGGATCACTGTTCTCTCTAGAGAACTGGCTCGTGAGGTCCGGAAGTTTTGTGTTTCACTGCACTTTGTATGAGGCTTGAGAAGTGCCAGTGGAATCGATGCAAGACTTAGTGGACAAGCACAGCTGGGAAATGCTTACTTGAAAGGCTCTGCATATATCCTGCTTTTCCTGCTCAGCCTAAGTTGTGAGCAGCAGTCTTGAGGCATACAAGGTGAAGGACAAGCATAAACATGAAAGAGGATAAGGACCACAGATACATGGGATTCTTAGAGTGAGCCTTTCCATAAGAAGCAGGAAGGTGTTACCCAGGAGGCAAAGCTGAATTATTTTAATTTTATTTTGAGACTTTTAGTTTCCTCTCTTTTTTTAAAAACGTTCTCTTTAAGGCATGAACTAAAGCCAATCCCTGAAGTCTTGGCTCAGAGTAGTCCTCTCATATGAGTAGCTTTCGGACTTTTTTATTTAATACTGGAACAGATCATCATGGCATAAAAATAGTGAAATCTTGTGTCTCAAGCCTGAAAATACTGTGACAGCAGCATAAAGTGAGGCTTGAAGTTGTTTTCTGTGGGCTAGAAAAAAGCAGGTTTCAGAATCCTATGCGAAAGTGAAATGATTGTGCTTCTTAAATCTTCCTCTAGTCTTCATGAAATGTAAGCATGGAATCATCAGGAAGTTAGGAAATGTAAGCATGGAATCATTGCTGTACATGTAGCAACGTAGAAATCCCCACCCTGTGCACAGACAGTTCAGGTGACAGTATGCTCATCAAGTTAGGGGCACTCCTGTAAAGCCTCTCCAATGAGTTTACTTCTGTACTGCAGAAAATAATGTCAATTAGTACAAAAAGTGTTTCCTCGCTAGAAAATACAACAATGTGTAGGTGGTGGAGCTTTGTACATAATCCAGGGAATGGCCTTTGTAATGTTTTCATTGCATTTGTGTGCTCAGTTGCCTTAGAAATTCCATTTTCATCATCGTCTTAGAGAAATTTTGTTTGAAAATCATGTAAACCATGTAACTTGGGTTGCCTGGGCAAGTTGAATTCCTTCCACAGTAGACAAGGCTGAAGCCTCATGTCAGTAGGAACATGTGTCTATAGAGGTGTCCCAGGGGACAGATGAAATGTGCACTAACTGCACTTCTACTTTAGTGTCCATTTGCCAAGGAAGGTAGATAAGTGTAGTCATTTCCTTTTTTTTTTTTTTTTTTTTGCCAGACTCTCAAGGATCAGTGAAGTGTATAAACACACCCAGTCCTTTTATACTGTCCTGTTAGGGATCTGTGGTCCATGAATTTGTGTATCCCCTTGTGAACCAGCTGATACTGTTTTCCCCCATAAGCTCCTGTGGCAGCCCATGCCAGTGCTCAGCAGAGGCTGTGTCTGTTGCTTTCCCATTACCTGTTGAAATCTGCTTCCTACCGAATCCTTCTCTCACAAACAGTACTTTGGGAACAAGAATTACGCATTCAGTTTACGTACCACACTGAATTTTGTGTTAACCTCGCTCATGGTCTCACATCTGCTTCCCTATCTGGGTGTTGGCAGGTTTGCATTCCATACAATTCAATATTGTGAATTCCAGAACTTGAACACCTGATACTTTAATATTGCTCCTGACATTGATTTACACTGTCTGTTTCTTTGTATGGATAGCAGAGATAAAGGCAGTCATGTTGACATGGCACATCTGTTTTAAAATGTTGCAAATGTAGGAATTAATGTGTGGTTCTGATGTATTCATGTGTACCACCTCCTGAATTAAATTAAAGCCAATTATGTGGTCAAGGGACACGATGTCCTTAAAAATGTGGATTGAAGGATTGTCATCAGTGGTCCAGCTTTTTGAAATTTCTGGTGATAAGGAAATGGCTTATACTTGCTAGTACATCAAATCAAAACAAAAAAAAAAAAATCTTGTATCTGATTGTCACTCAATTCAATATCCATCTCTGATGCAATCTCCTGGACAGGCTTTGGGCAAGGTCTTTTAATCTGTCTGTGCTTCGGATTCCCAGTTGCGGTGAGTTTTTTCCGGCTTTCTGCATTTAGATTTCTCAGCTCTCTGGCAGTTATCTTTCAGTAACACAGAAACTATTCCTTCCTTGCGAGAGGGTGCAGGCTTGGCTGTGTCCTCTCCTCGTACAGGAGCAGAGCGGTGTGAGGAGAGCACCGTGCAGCTCACCCGGGAGTGCAGTGCACCCGCTCTGCTCTGGTGCCCCGTGTCTCACCAGTGAGGGTGCACGCAGTTTTATTGACATTTCTGACACAAAAGTAAGGAAAGGTTGCCACGATGTTCCTACAAACTGGAATCTACGAGGTGTATTAACAATTACATGTCAGTGGGAAGCAGGGTGTCTGTTGGTAATGCTTGTGCGAGCAAGAGAGCTTGATAAAGAAAAAAAAAAAGAGATCGAAAGAAGCAGCTTTTATACAAAGAAAAGACTAAGTGATGTATCATTAGCATTAGAGAGCATGGGGATACAAGTATCTACAGCTTCTTACCATTTTTTGACCCAAGTGGTTAACTGCACTTCAGGGCTGAGTGGTTTACTTTTCTGATGGAAGATCTGTTGATGAGGACAAATATCTGTGACAGCAAGCATGGTCGCTTTGGAGCAACAGGTAGCAGCTGAAAGCTGTTGGAGACTGGCCTGGTGCATGTTCTCCCAGCTGCAGAGTGAAATCGTTACCTGAGTCGTCTTTGGATGTTCTGAGCTGCAAGTCAGTGCCCGAGACAAGGAGCTGCCTTTTTAACTCATTTCTTACACTGAGGATGAGTAGAGTTAAGGTGTGCCAAGGCATGAAACACAAACGTGAGTATTGGAATAACCTGCTACAACACATGAATGAACATGACTGTTTCAGCAACTTGCCTACAGCACCTACTCTGATGATCCAGAATGATGATTTTATATTCTGTAACAGTAATTTGTGGTGGATACAGCTGGAAATAAAATGCTCCAAAAAAAGTGTAACAGCCAGGTCGCTGCAGTTTTGATGGAAATACAGACATAACATGAAGAAGTCTTCATTGTTGGGCTGCTTACCAGTTAAACCAGTATCAATGGTATAAACAATTTTGTTGTGATAATCTCCCTATGCATGAACTACAGAAAACCAATGTAGCAGTTGCTATATTTAGTCACTACTTTTAATTTGTTTATACTTAGGGCTTAAACAGAAAATTAATATTAGTGCTACTCATTTTTTCTGGAAAAATCAGAAGGAGCTTCACTGAAATCAATGGAGTATGAATGGTATATTCCTTGTAAGTGCTGAATCATTAAATAGCATTTAATTGAGCAGAGTAATAAAGTAACTCAAGAATGGGATCTATTAAATTTTATATATCTCCTTGCAATGACTACAATGTGAAATTTATTCAGTTTACTGTTCTTTGAGCAGCTGTTAACACTGGAGAAGATGGTGCGTGCTGTATTTTCACTTTGCCTATTCTCACTGCCTCCTCATTGTGCTAAGATGGTTGCATGCCTAAGACTCCGGGAGTACCTGATCCAGTTAACCAGACTGTCTCTGTGACCTTGTGTCATGCACTGTGACTGATGCATTTTGATTTTTACAAACTGCAAAAGCTGGTTTTGCTGATGGGCAGGATAAGCAATAATGTGACGACTTAGTATTTTTCCTGTTTGCAAGGAATAAAAAGCTAAAGTTCATTAGTCCTTGCACAGCTCAAATACTGGGAACCTGGACTCTTTCCTCTGAAATTCCCTGTCTTGTAGGAGCAACCAGAAAATGATAGTAAATAACCAGTGTGTGCATGGAGGGTCCTTGCCTTAGTTACCATTTAGAAGCTCTTATCTGTTGTAAAACCCTGTAATGCTCCAGTCCTTGCTGGAAGAGCGGAAGAATGTTCAATTACATGAGCAAAACTGTATGTTTATATATCTAAAGAACATATGTTTAAAAAATAAAGAAAGAAAGTTCCGTTTTCCCTGTATTCCTTTTTAATAGTATAAAGCAGGTAGATCTTGTTCTGATAATATGGCACACTGACTGCTTTTACGCTCCTGTTTGCACATAATCTTAGTGGGGATTCTGATCACAATCATCCCCCAGGACTATGAAAGCATATCTGTCTAATAATTATATTGTTATTAATCATAAGCATTTAAAAGATTTCATCTGTACTCTGTTGGTAAATTCCTGAAGAACTGAGAAGAGCTATTCTGGGAGACATTGATACTTGGAATGTTTACTACTGTCGTCATAGCTCCTTGAATCCCTTCGTTCTTCATCCTGCCTCAAATTTTCATTACCTCCTTCTGGTTTTTATCTTTTCAAACTCAGTAAAGACTTTGCTCTTGGGACCTTTCCCAAATTCACTAAAGGCTGTTCTCTTGGGACCTCATCTTTCTGTATGCCTTATGAAATACCTGTCCTTTTCGAGTATGTTGCAAAATAACAATAGCATCCTGAGGCATGAAATGGATTTAGATCCTCAGCACTTTCCATGGCATTCACTTAGCTGGGAAGAAGAGTCATTTATCATCTCTAGAGAAAAGAGACATGAGCACCAGAAGAGAGAGTTTTACAGAAACAGCTGATGCCTGAGTGCTGTACAGGTAATGGATGGAGCAAAGGTTCCTCAGGGGCTGCAGGAAGCTCTGCCAGTGGTTGTACCTGTTTAGGAAAACATACATCCTAAAAGAAAGTCAGTGTGCATCTGGTGCACAAGTTGCCTCACATCTTGGCTCAGTTTAGGGCAT
This sequence comes from Machaerirhynchus nigripectus, assembly GCA_013397975.1. Taxonomy (NCBI): domain Eukaryota; kingdom Metazoa; phylum Chordata; class Aves; order Passeriformes; family Dicruridae; genus Machaerirhynchus; species Machaerirhynchus nigripectus. The sequence goes on from VZRQ01009973.1 coordinate 825,786, forward strand.
ATGGTTCTGGTTTAATTGAGAGGGAAAAATTCTTACCTAAATGTTTTGTAACCTATCTACCATTTTGGCTTGGCACTACCATCTTTACTTTTCTTGGTATGTCATTTTTCTAATTTATCTGCAGTTTCTGTATTGGCATTGAACTGGGTTGGATTACCTTGCATTATTTTTAAAAGGTAAGACTAAGAGTTTCTGTGTGGTTAACTTAAGTGTGTCATTAATTGCCGGTGATGCTTTATCAAAGTAGTAATTCTGTGAACTGGATGGATAGAACAATTTTAATATATGTAACTTACTCTGGTGACCTTCCTCAGTGTTTGGTTTCTGACTGAACCTCCTGATCATCTGCAATGAAACTTACAGAAATTTAAAAAACAAAAACTGATAACAAGGTGTACTGACAAGTTTAGAAAGCCAGAGTTGGTCTGGGTCACTCTGTTTTGCTGTGGTTTGGTTTGGGAGGAGGAGAAAGTTGCATTATGTGGGGTCTGTATCGGTCTGTAAAAGGGGTTGTACATCATCCATAATGATACCTATGAGTGTTATTCTGTCACTCCCAAGGTGAATGTGTACTGAGTTCCACTGTGTGCTGATTGGGGGGCACTAATAAGGTCCAAGTGTTATCTGTGGGTTAGAAAAGAATTTGTGAAGCCTCAAAAATGGATGTTGAAGTGTCCATGTACCTCCTAGTGCCAGGTACAAGCCCCTTCTTTGTTGTGCCAGCTTCGAAAACTTTGGCACCTCAGGGAGAAGGGGCATGTGCTTCCAAGCTGGATTTCAGCTGAGGACACAGCATCTCCTCTGCTCACAGAGGGGCTTTGCTGTGTCCTGTCTCTATGCAGACGTACTATGTGTGCGTTCTGGTTTGGGATTAGACATGTGCCCTAGGTTCCTGCACAGCTGGTGTGCCTCAGAGTTAAACACTTTTTATCATGAAATACAGGTAATTGGATGGCTTCCACACTGAGCAGACAGCTGTGTGTTTAAATGCGACCTTGTACCCAGTCGGTCTCGTAACCTGCATTTTGAATATGGTGTTTAGGTAAATGCTGCGCTGAGCCTGAGGAATTGTTAAAACTGACACCACAAGGGTATGCTAATGCAATTGGATGACTTGCAGTGTTGAGATTTAGCCTTTGTTTGGGCTCAGTTGCAGTTTAACCAGATGCAAAAATATGTAGACAGTAACTTGTACACTACTGAAACAAGCGTAGCCGGGCAAAGGTGAGATCCACGTGTCAAAGTTGCTGCTACAGACAGCTGCCACAAGATCTGCCTGTGACACTTGGTATTTCCAGTTGAGAGGAGGCTTCAAAGCAGTGAGTACCATCTGGACACGTCCATGAGAACTTGGGATCTGTTGTTAGGGGTGGGGGGATTTGTTATTAGTAGAAGGTTGTTCACTGTGTATTGAGGTTATCTTGACACAGGAGGAGAGGCTCCAAACACCCAATCTGTGCCATGTTTATGCAGCCACGGTGAATCAGTGCTGCTTTGCCCTTTCCCTGCTCAGAGGTGCTACGTAGATGTCAAGTCCCATTCAGTAAACGATGCAAGGATTTGGAAAGCAGAACGTGAGTATCTCAATAAATGTTCCATGGCAGTGGTGTGCTTGTATACTACAGTCGTATAGAAAAATCAATGGTTTTGACAGTGAACTAAATCTTCCTCTGTCCTTCTGTGTCCTGCCTAGAATGAGCTGAGATGGTGTCCTGCCAGTAATTGCTGGAAGTGGAGGAGAAGGGTAAGAAGCAGTGTGGAAAAATTGGCAATGCACTGCATAGAGGACTAAGTTATTGTTTCATGCACTGCCTGTTCTCTTCTTTTGCAGGAGCTGTAGGATATTGGCACGTGGAGAAGCACAGAGATATTCATACCCTGGATGACAGTTTCTAATAAAGATATTTTCATTGTAATTGAAATTTGTCTCGTGATCCCATTTCCTGTTCCTATCACCATCGGTTTATCCTCATTTCAAGCGTGATTCTGCTGAAAAACACTCTGTCCAGTGGCCCAGGGTATCTATTGGTATTGCTTCACACTCAACAGCCAACAGTTATCTGGGAAAAAAGCATGAGCAGCACAAAAGAAAGAGGGAAAAAACAAATCCTGTGTATGAGTGTGCACGTGTTGTTCTTGTATGCTCAGTTCTTAACAACAGTGGAAATAATCTGAGTTGCTTGCAAACTCTTACGTTCAGTTACCACTGCTGACTTTTCTTCTTTGAATGGTTAAATAAATCGCCATGAGGTATTTTCGTTTAGTATGGATCCAGATCTTTTTGGATCATATTAGTATAATTTACTTACTGCAGTTATCTTTATTGCATCAGTCATCCTTTAATTCTTATATGAATTAGTGTGATTTTTTGTTAATTATGTACTACTTCATGCCTACTTTAGCAAGTAAACTCTTTTTTAAGATAGTATTACTCTATGGTTATTCTTTTACGTCTCTTGGTAATTTTGCATTTCACATTCAAATAGAAAATAAAAAAGGAATATAAAATAGATTAATATAAATATATATAATATATAATGTAAATATATATAATATATTATATATTAATATAAATATAATAATATAAAATATAAAAATAACCTAGTAATGGAGGAACATGAAATGGGACAGTATTTAAGTTCCCAGCAGAATTAACTGAGACAATTTAGGGTCGTCACTATTTGATAGTGAAACACAAAGTAACAGAGAAGAACCAGACAAAATTAATTAGACCAAGCAGTTTATAGAGGAGATGAAAGTGAAAGAAAAATCAGTTTATTTGCCATTAAGGGTGTTAATACTTCGATTAGTAGCTTCCCACACTTTGCTGTTATTTGCTAGGAGTGTAAGTTGTTTCCTCACTGAAATAATGACCTTAGTCACCAGAAGTACAAGGTTTTAAGGAATGCAGGGAGCACAGAGTAGAGCCAGCTGCTGCACTTCCGCAGGGCAGGGCTGCTGGCTGCCTGCCTAAGCCCGGCCTCCCTCGAGCACTTGCAGCCGTCTTGCCAGACCTCTGTGCCAAGGCATAAAGTTCTTCAGTGCTGGAAAGACTTGAGTGCCTCAGTGCAAGCCAAGGGTATTTAAAATTGACGCCTACAAAGACTTTGGGTGTTTTCAGAGTGTTAGTTGACTGGAAATTTTGAGAATTGCAGTGTTGGACTTAATAGGAGTTACTTTTGTCTTGCTCATGATTTCCAACTAAAACACGTGGAAGTCAGTGGATGTTTTGGTATCGTGTCTGTTATTTCTAATATAATGTACAGAACCTGAAATGGGGATCCAGTGAGTGACTAGATTGACATATGAAGTGAGCCTGTCCTTTTCCTGCTTGGCTCAAATCATCTAACAACTAGATAAATCTCTCAACAGTAGTCACAAAGCTGAGTAGGTATAAGTAATTTGCTGCAGTTGTGCAAAGCTAGGAGTATCTTTGTTTTCTCTCTTGAACTTCCATTCTTCTTCTCCTTACATTTTCTCTTTTGTTCCCTCCTGATTCTTTTTTTATGTACCCCTGTGGACTTTCCTTTTGTGTTAGTTTCATAAATCTGCTGATCAATGAACTTACTCTGTTTAAATGTGTTGCTGTTTACAGCAGTGACTACAAATCAGTTGTATCACAAACTGCTGTTTAGCTTTAATGGAGAGTACAGCATGCACACACTGAAGTTTTACTCGTTTGTTATTATAATGCCCTCTCCTGTACCCAGAAGTGATGCAGCATTTGAAAAATGGAAATCACAATATACACTAACTTTCCCCGCTCATAAAATATGAATGCTCAGAAAATGAATACAGCAGTATTAAATACAGTTAATCAGCTTTAGAAAAACAAAAATATGTATTTATCACTATAATAAATACATGCATGGGATATTAATGAAAAATACCAAATACTTCATTTTCTCTGTTTATTCTATGCTGTGCACATTACTCTCATTCAAATAATTTAAATTTGCTTTCAAGATAAGGACGATTTGCTGCTGATGAGAAAAGTTGGGATGTCTTTTGTGCCATATTTTATTTTGAGGCTGTGAGTCTATGCACTGAATATAAAGCCAGCTGGGCTGGAGATTTTGTACATTACAATGGACTGACAGGGTAGACCTTTAAAATTCTTGAGCTGTAAATAGTTGCACATAATGCATTGTTAGGAAGTGTATTATATAAGACTTTATTAAACTCAAATTAATAACCTGCCTCAGTGAGAGTAGCACGGTGACTTCTGCTGAATTTTGCTACATGAAGGTTTTCTATGCTTCTGTACTTTAGCTGATGTGCTAAAAAACCAAGAAAGTGGCCTTGTTTAAGTGTTTGTTTAATGGATGATGAAGAGAAAATTACTAAAATAAGTGAACATTTTATTTCAGTCAGTTTTTTCTTGTGAATCTATCTAGTGTGTTTTAAAAATTTCTCTTGCCTGATGGAGTCTCTTTTCAAGGTAAGGTGGTACCAGAGCATCTCATTCTTTCAATTAGTAGTGAATCATGTCATGAAATAAAATGGCTGACCGTTGGTGTAAAAAGGTGAGTGAATCCTATAAAAATCTTATAGAACTAATCAAGTAATTTTAAATCAATTTATTCCATAAAGTTATTTAAAGGTGAACTGGAGAGAAAAAGTAGATGTATTTGTCCTAAATTATGCTGTTTCTTTGAAGTTAAATAGGTATTCATGTGGTTTTTTCGAAAAATTACTTATTTTAAGCACACGTTTGAGTCAAGTTTTTGTTCCAATGAAGTATGAAAAATACTCATTAAAACCTCAGGGAAAATATGGAAATTTTATTACTCATTTTTTGCTGGATACAAGTAGTGATTTGTGAGAACTACGCTGGATGGCCAATATCTTACTTGTCAGTACTGGGTCAAAGTTCCTTATTTGACTCTGATGCGATTGATTTGGATGGAGGACGGCTGAAAGACAATTCAGATGTATGCCTTGGCACTGATACTGCTTTATTCAACTTTTATGTCAGGAGCTGTTTTGCTCAAAGGGTGAGTAATGTAATGACATTGGCTTGCTTTTTCAAGTGATTTGTAACTTTTTTTATACCTTTTAAGATGTGGTAGTATCTGTGTTTCAGCTATTTTGGTGGTTTCATTGCCTCAACACCTTTGTGGATTGGGTTTAGCATCTGCAGGCCATGAATCAGTTTGGTAATGATCCTGTTCAGTCTGCTCAGCCATGTTCAGTGGAAGTCTAACAGTCTTTAGAAAATTCAGAATCACCTGTAAGTTTCAGCTGTAACTCTTATTGTTGTACCTCTTATTGCAAATGCCTTGTGAATTCAGGGTTGGAATGTGCTCCAGACACCTCACTGTGTGTCCAGCCTGTGCTCCTGGTCCTGGTGGTGCTAGTTTAGCAAAAATGGGACATAGTCTGGTCCCCTTTTGGAACTGTGATGAATGTGGTGGGAGAACAGTTCACTTTTTAAGAAGCCTGTTCTCTGCCTCCCCAATCCCCAAAATATGCTCCATTTCCCTAAATCTTTTTTCAATTTAAATTTGTAGAGTTTCTTCTCTTAACTGAAGTATGCTAATAAAAATTCATGAAAACAGCAGTATATGATTCACTTGTCTGGGAATTATCTTCCCATTAATACACTCCATGATGTAACATTACATTTTCTCCCATTCTATACTCCTCATTTTATGGTGCCAAGGTGTGTACCATCAGTCATTTCATTTAGACTTTTGTCAGCTTTATTGCTTGCTCAATCTTTTTGATATCTTCATCTTATCCTTCTTTGTTTTGCTCTCAGTGTTCTGAAAAACAGTGATGCTCATGTTGGTAGCACAGCTGTGCTGATGAACCTGCCTGCAAAGTCTTCTGCTCTTCCTGGGAGTCTGTCCTTCCCTGTCATTATTAGTGTCACTGTTCTTGAGAACAGCTTTTTTAGCTGTTTACTTCCTCTGGGTGTTTGCCTTTCCTCTTCCACTGTTTGTCACAGCTCTGCAGCCATCTCTCACTCCCTGGTTATTTTGGTATCACCATTACTTCTGGGGTCGATGTTACCTTTTTTCCCTAAAAAAGTCTGTAATGTTAAATTTTCTGATTTGTAAGGTCATGTATGAACACCTGCATCTATTATTCAGAACTCCTTATTTCTTTTATGTGAGAGCCTAGAACCTCTTCATAATTCAGAAATAAATGACAGCCTACAGTTTACTCAGAGGTTTTTTTGCCGACCTCATGTTTATCTCCCAGCAGTCTTTTAGTTAATTGTGCAGAGCCCTGCAGTTCAAGGAGCTACAGACTTGTTAAAATAATTTAGAGTATCCCTTCCCTCTTTGTTATCTCTGTCTTTATGCACTGGCCCCCCGGTGCAATATGTTTGAAGTGGTTCTTGGTCTAGAATAGATTATTTACTAGCATACAAATGTTTCTTCTCCAATTCTTTATCTTTTATCTCAGAGTATTACTTGACAGTTACTGCCTTTTTACCTTTAAGGAGGTGCTAATTTAATAAAAAAGTTTTATTTTGCTTTATGCCACTTACTGTGCTCCCACATCTACTTTTTTATTTATGTTCCCTGTTGTCTGAAACTTCTGTCCTCTAGCAGTGGTTGGTGTGCCTGTGAGTTTCCTACTTACCTAAAAAGCATTTGTAAAATGGATTTCCCAGAACCCCTGCATGATTCAGGGTGGAATCTGAAGGTCTCTAACCTGATTATAAAAGCAGGGTCAGCTCAGGTGCCACCAGGATGCTCAGGACTTTATCCAGATTAATCTTTAAAACACGACTTCCCCAGGCAACCTGTTCCCATACGTGACTGTTCTAATGGTAAAAGATTTTCCTTCTATCTAGATAAAATGGCTCAATTTGCTATTTGTCTAGGAATACTCTGGAATAATGTATTTTCTGCTACTTGATATTTTGTGATTCAGACAAATAATTGCTTATTGATACTTGATTCTCTGCTTATTTACAATGTTGTGCTCTTGGAAGGTAAAAAAGAATTTAGTCTTAGTTTTGATAGTCCTATTTTTCTTGTCCTGTCGAAGCTATACTAGTCCTCATTTATTTATGTCATTTTACTACTTGAAAAAGTATGTGATATAACTCTAAAGTAATCCTCCCTCTGCAGCTTTGTAATTATCCAGGCCTACAGTGTAATATTTTATCAGCTGTATGCAAAAGCAAGTTCTAAAATTAATGAGTTGCAGTCCATTGTTTTAGATTAGATCATCACAACTGAAATTCCAGGAAGTTACTCTATTCTAGACACCTTTGCTTATTTACTGTATGTTGTGATATCGAGAATTTCTCACCTAGTACCTGGTTTCACATTAAATTCTGTATTTAGGCAAGAATGTAAAGGAAGAGCTGAAAGTGTTGAGATTTCTAGCGGCCACAAAGATGTGCGAAGCAGTTTAACAATCTCGACAGTCAGTTTACAGAAATATTGTGTGTAACCTGCTGCGATTCCTCCTATCAGACCATGTAACAGAATTCAGCCATAGGAGTGCCAGAAGCAGTAGGATTCACCATCAGTTTGTTCAGCTCTTCAAAATCTTTTGGGTCTGGCACAAGAGAATTGAAAACTGTTTGATAGACCTCCAGTAATGTTGTCCTTTTTCAAAGAGCCTTTAGTCAAAGAGTTACAAGCTTTAGAGAATGCCATCAAAACAAGGCCTGGCTTTAACTTAAACACACTTTGTTTCATAAGTGTTTTTATTAATAGGCATAAACTTTTGCAATAGCCTGAATCAGAGCATAAATCCATGGAAAGTGGATTAACGGTCAGGATTGACTCACACCTCAGTTTTAAAAATCTTTGAAAAGGGGGTTTTGATTGCTCTTACGCTGTTTCCTTTCTAACATTGCCTATGTTTAAATTGCTGTAGTTGCATTGTATATTCCAAATACATGAACTCTAGGAAACTCTCAATAACTTTAAAATAATTAAAATGCCTCTTTAGATACTAGTTTTACTTTCTTCTCTTAACTTATTTTTGTGTTTTAGTGAATGTTGACACTTTTTTCCATGTCATTTAACTTGAGTGTAAAATGACACAGTAGTTTTCATTAACTTTTCATTTTCTTCAGCACGTGATTGTGCATTACATTCTTTTATTCACTAAGAAGCCTGAATACAACTGTGTGAGATTTTTTAGTTAGCCACAAAGAAAAAAATAACCACTGATGATCTTCCCATTTTGGAATCCAAAGGTAACCTTTTGTGCTTTTAACGACAACACTGTATGTTAGGTTTGTTGCTTGTGGTATTTTTTAAAGTTTGTCCTGCAGTTTGTTAGAAATATTTGGTGGCAAAAAACCCTGCCATCTTTGATCGTACCTGGGCCATGGAGTTGGGAACAGCCCAGAGGGATCTGTCAGAGGCCAGAGTTCCCCTGCAGAGCCACAGCTCCACCTGGTTTCATGGAAAGGGGAGCTGGTACTGGAGCACAGGTGAGAACAGAAACAGAGTTGCAGGAAGGTTTGAATTCAGTGAAGGCAAGAAACAGAGAATTTTGACTATAATTTTACTTTCTTAACTGGGAAGAGATCTATGTCTTTTTTAAGGAATTTGGTTCTGCTGCACTCCTGGATATTAACGTGAGATTTCTCTTGTGAGGTGTGATAAAATTTGTGGTTGGAAACTGATTTGACACTGTTTGTATAAGTGAACAAAAGTAATTTGAGATTACATAATAATTCTCATTTACAAGTTGACAGAATTGTAGCTGAAGCGAATATAAGTGATTTAAAAAATATATGAAAACCATATTTTTGTATCCCAGTGCCTCAATAGGTGCTAACTTACAGTTCTAATAATAATCCCCAAGGAGTAATGTAATTGTGATTTCTTTATGTAATGTGGCATTCACATCTTTTATCATTGTATCTGTTGAAGATTTCTTTTACCCTGTGGGGGATTGGAAGATAAATGCAGACAAATGCCCCGGTATCTTATGAAAAATTGTTAAGTGGCTAAATGTGTAAATGCATTACTGTATAAGATAAAATAAATCTTAATTCCTGACAGAAAATCTCAGTGGAATCAGTTCTAAAATCCAAAGTTTTGTGAACATAAATACAATTCAAGAGTTGTAAAGGGAAAATTATTGATCTTGCAAATTTCTTTTGTCTGTGGAAATACCTAAACCAGCTATCCAGTGTATAGTTTCCTCCTTTATTTCTGTTATCCTTTCTGGTTTTCTATTTTCAATCTAACCTACTGGTCTAATCATGTGTTGTGTAATGATCCATCCCATTTTGTCCAGGCACATTTATAGCAATGTATGAAATTAATTTTCCTTTCCTTGAGAATGCTGTTAATATGGACCATCATGTAGTGGGTGCTCTGCTTCTTGGGGTTTTTTTTGTGGAACAGAAAGCAGAAAGGAACCATTTCAGGTTGTCTACTACTAGGAACTATTACAGAGGAAAATGGTTTCTAACTGTAAGTGTAATCATTCTTGGTTAATAAGTTTGTTACTACTCTAAAAATCCAAAGTACCACACAGGGAAGGAGTTATGCAATTCATTAATTTCATGTCACTGAATTAGAAGACCTCAGCTCCTGAGATGAACCAGTCATACAGAGTCCATTACTAGAGAGAGCAAAGTCGGTGTGTGAGAACTGTTCTGGCAGCAGTGCTGGTATTCCTCCACCTGCCTGAAGAGGCACAAGTGCTGTGCTCAGGAGCTGAGCTGCTCACCCACTTGCCACACACATCCAGGGTATGTTCTGCCCAGTTTGTCTTATGTAGGGATAAATAAACAACTGAAGCTGTGTCCAAAACCACAGGGGTACCTTTATAAAATAATCAAATGCCATTTATGTTTAGCTGTCAGCGTGGCGCTTGATGTTTTCAAGAGCATTTGGTTATGAATACAGTGAAGAAATAATGTTCTATTGTCCAAAATACTGTGTATGAAGTGTCTGAGCCCTTCTCTTTCCTCCTGTGCCTTTCTGCCCCTACTGCTAAATTGCAGCTTTTTAGGGAGGAGACAAGTAGTGTCTGAAAAACACTCATGTCTGCTGGATTGCTTCCCAGGGCTGTTTGCTCAGCATGGAGCGCGTGGATCAGGGCTGTAAAATGCTGTAAGCCCTCCTGTTGACCCGTGTTTTTATGCCAAATTGTTTAAGACACAAGCTGATGTAGGCAGGAAAAGTAAAGTTAAAAACAGGGGAAAGTCCAGTGCCTCTTGAAGAAAACAAGGTGAAACCCCTTCGGTTGTTGGTTAGGAGGCAGCGTAATCAGCTGGAAAAGGCAGCAGGGATCTTATGGAACATTGTGGTTCTGTTGCTGTGGAGGAAAAGGGGTTGTTTCCTGTTGTTACCCCCTAAAAGCCGAGTCTGGGAGTGATGGTTCTCTTGGCAAAAGTGAAGCCAGGAGTTTTGCTGAGGGAACAAATCAGTAAGTGCTGCAGCTGAGTCAGGAAATCAGTGTTGGTCTGGGGAGAAACGTCAATAAAATGTGCCTTATGGATGAGGAGAGGAGTGAAGGGTGTTGCAGTGTGGGTGTGACCTGTGGTCCTGTGAACCACTGCTGCAAGCTGCTGCTTTTGCAGATGTGAGAAATGTTTTTTCTGGCTGCTCTGTGCGTGATATGGGATGTCTGATTCAGAGTTCCTGGCTTTGTACACTGCCTAGTAAAGGTACCATGGCAAAGTTTCTCATTGGGATTTAATTAATTTTGCTTCTCGTGTGATCAAGTGTTCCTTGTCCATATTTTTATTGCCATTTCTATTTTTGAAAATGAACTCATATTTTTTTCCTTATTTACTTTCTGTGACATTATGCATTTTTTAAAATTTAGTTTATTTAATCTGGTTTGCCCTGGTAAAACTCTTATATATCTTCATGTACTACAGATTTAACACAATCTAAATGTATCCTAATTTTTTGGGTGTTATTAAGGGATAATTGTGATGAAACTCTACCAGAAGGATGTATGGAGTTTTAACAGACAAGATAATTGTGTCGTGTAATTCAAAGCCATAAGAGCAGTCCAGTTTTAAGGGGAAATGTAAAATTAATCACTCCTCTCCATGTCTTCCACAGAAAATAGCTGATGTTTTGTATGTTTTGGTACATGTCCCGTGTTTCCTGTTTCAACAATAGCAGATGATCAGGCACTGACCCCAAGCCCTTATCAAAGTAAAATTTCCATGCTGAAGTTGAATCAGAACTGGTTTACATATGGAAAAAATACAGTATATAAAAATATAGCACTGTAGAAGAAGTTATCACAAAGAAGATACTAGGAAACCATTTATCTGCTTATCTATCACAGGTGGCCTGTAGGGTGAAAGCAAGGCTGTGGCACTTAGAGCCAGTACTTGCATGAAGGAATGAAGCAATGTCCAAAAGAACAGATACAGAAGAGAGATGTGAATTTATTGTCTTGAATAAGTGAACGAATCTTGCTTATAAGTGCCATGAACTTTCTCTGTACAGAGATGTGCATCTCCACAGAAAGCACAGTGTGGATTTAATAGGAAGTTTTTGCTGTTGGCTTTGAGGGAAGGCTTGGTAAATACTCACTTCAACAGAGCTGTGCTTGCTTACTCCCTTTGAGGACCTGTCCCTATCATTTTAATTAAAAAGCAGCAGACAAAATCTGATCATGCAGAGCCTGCTCCATACGACACCCAAAGTTAAAACGAATTCTTTGTGCTCAGTGTAAAACTGAATTTCACAACCATGTCGTGTAACCAGATCTTGTGCAGCATGCTCTGAAAGGTAGTGTCATGGAAAGAGCAAAGGAAGCAATTGCAACATTCACTTTTCCTTTTTTTTTTTTGCCAGAACCATGCCAGAAACACTGTTAGGGAGCAACATTTAATTAAACCGTTATCAACTTAACTTTGGGGTATTTCATAATCTCACCCTTGGCATTGTCTTTTTATTAGGGAAAGGCTTAAGTGACTATGAATTACAATGAAAGGCCGTGGGGAGGGCTTGCAGACCACAAAGCTGCTAATCCATTGGAGACTTTTGTGGGAAGTGAGCATTTTTCAGCAGCAGTGTAGAGCTCTGACGGTTATCAGGACCTTTTATCTTCTAGTCAGCTTTCTCTGAACTTGAAACTCTATCTGTGTGAAGTACATCCCAGCAAATATCCACTGATCTGAAGTGGAAAGACTAATGTATTGCTGCTTTTCCTCAAATGTTTTAGATCCTTAAAACTGTTTATTTGCTTTATGTAGCATGTGGGAGCCCGAGTGAGAGTCCAAGACATTAAGCACAATACGTGTTCAATGTTTCAGAGAGTTTATTGTGCAGTATTAGATGTTACTCCAACAATGTGGATTTGACACTGCAAATATAGAGATGTATATTTGTCATGACCTCAAACTAAAACAAAAGATCCAGACTGATCCAGTAATAGCAGGAGTGCAATATTTTCCTCTCAGGTTTGTTGGTTTTTGTGTAAAAATCTGATCAACTGGGAACAAGAACGGTGCCTGCAGTTCGCTTTCATATTTTATTTCGTATCATTTATTCTTTTTATTCAGTGTGGAAGAGTCTGAGCCGTAACTGGGAACAAGGTGTCTGAGAAAATACTGGCTGACTTTGACATTTGTACTCAGTCTCCTTTGTTCGGCCTTGCAAACAGTAAGGAGAACAGTTTGCTTTGTGAAGGAAGAAGCAAACACCAAGAGCATCTGAGAAGATTTAATTATTTGAAAGGAAGTTAATTTTTAAAAAAGCCTATTGGCAGAATCTGGAGTTTCTGCTGCTGAATAGAGCTCCTTTGGTTTGAATCTTGCCATTCCTAACCACACACTCTCAGTGATCACTCTGGGAGCTGCCATCTCAGTGTTTATTTAAATATGCCCGTGTCGGGCACTTTAATACAGCTTTAAGTGACAGCAGTATTGGGCTGTCCCCAGTCTCATTTACTGGTGAATAATCATGTCATGCAAAGTCCATTACTGCCGTTCTGCATCCGTGCTGCTCGGCTTGCCCATCACTAGCAGCTAACAAAGAAGCACAACATAAATTAGCCACTTAATTTAAACCAAAATGCAGCTGGAGCATTAATTAAGCTCCTTGAAAAATCTCATCTTGCCTGTCAAAGCTAAATACTTTCACCAGTTGTTGGTTGCTTGCTTGTTTGGGTTTTTTTTTTTAATAGTTAAAAGTTCTGAAGCTTTGACTGAAGTTTTACATCTTAAATTTTTTGGGTGGAGTGGTAGGCTTGTTTGCTTTACAATTTTTTACTGAAAATGTAGAGTCCCAGCTTGGGACAATAATTTACGTAAATACCAGTTCTGACTTTTTAACTGTTGTCACCATGTTCACCGCAGAGCTTTAAATATTGTGTGATCTTTATCAAATGCATTCTTCATAGGATTCATGTAGATACCACTTGCCCAGGCTTACTGAAAAGTTCCATAACCTAGACAGCGCGTGTCTTTCACTTGTTACTTGGCTGGAGCCATTTCCCTACATCAGAGGTACTAGGACCTGCCATTCACTGGAGTTGCCAGTGAGCAGTTAACCCTGGCTGTGATCTGGACACTCACTATGGCCAGGTTGCTCCTACCATTAGCAGCAGTTGAGTAAATGCTTCGTGGAACAGAACTACCTTTTTGTGTGTGTGTTTCCTGTTTATAATCTCAAATCCTCACTTCCTCTGTTGCATTCTCTTACGCCCAGTTAGCTGTTAGAAAAAAAATCAGTGATTTGTGTTTGAAATATCAGAACTGGGCTGATCAGGTGCCACTGCTCATGCTACCAGATTGATGTCCTAAGTGAAGCTAACTGGATGATGTCAAAAGTCCTATTTACCTGAAATCCTCAGTACAAAGCAGCACTCCCTAAATCATGAGCTGAACTTTGTCTGCTCCTCAGCCGAGTTCCTCCTGTGTTCAGGTGGAGTAGCAGCAGGATGATGGGAATCACTGGTCTAGTGGCATTTATCCCTGGGATGCTGTATAGAGGAATTAACTATATGCCATTGAAATATTCACCTGCATGGGGAGTAAACCATGTCTTGGACTTGGCAGATACAAAAATCTGTTGCAGGGGCAGACTTTGAGACAGACTGAATTTTACTGCCGTTGATACAACTGAAGTTAATTCACTTCTTTCTTTAGTCAAATATTTTGAGACAATCTGAGTTAATCAGCCTCCTCTTCAAAAAATATTGAAAAGGTCATACAAATAAATATCCAATTTGGAAAAGGGATTTGCATTAAAAAAAAAAAAAGGAAACAGGAAGGAGATGCATATCTTACCAGAATGAAGTAACTGTTAAGTTAAAAATAATTAGGATATGAGATAGCAAGTATCTCTAAATGTATGTAAAGAGCAATTTTCAGTAAAATATATGAACTCAGCTTTTACTCTCTCTTCAGTTAATACAGAAATTGGGATTGGGAGCTCACTTTTTTTTCAATTAACAAAGAGAAAAGCTTCTCTATACAATCCAAGTGGTTTACCAAGCATTGCAGGTAAACCTGGTAAATTGATTATCCGCATCTCCCAAATAATTTCACTTGCTCATTAGTGATAATTGCTGCTCATTAGTGAAAAAAAGTTGTAATCGATGTGTTAACATCACAGAAATAGCAACAAAAAGCCAAATGTCCCTGGAGTAGAATTTGTCTAAAGTTCTCCGCCCCTGGCACTTCACGTAGACAGCTCTGTATTTTATTGCCTGGTAAGACTTGCTACAGTTTAGGCTAAAAAATCATGTTCTTCATAGTATCTTTTATGTCACATGGCTATAAAGTTCTGAAATCGTTCTTTCAGTGTTGTGCTTTTCTCTGGAGAGGAAATTTTTTTTGAGCATGTAAGAGTATTCAGTGGTCCAGAGAGCATTGCTTAGGCATTATTTTACATATATATTTTTAAATATAAAAGTTCATTTAATGGTGGTATTTATAGTTTCCTGTAGACTTGAAATGTTTCAGTAGAGAAGATTTAACAGGGTGCAATTTGGCTGAGGAGGAAAAATTTGTTGGGACTGGATTTATTTAGACATTTTTTCCCCTCTTTCTTCATTGCAGCTTCTATGAGCTGCTAAATAGCAGAGCTATTGCTGACATTTGGCTATTTGAGTAACATAAAAAGGCTTTTGCCTCATTTCATATCTGAATTTTTTTGGATATGTAAAACCCCTTGTATTTAATGCTGTCTTACCAAAAAAAGAATTATTTGCATTTCATTGCATTTCTGAATCTCTAGTTTTAGTGTATAAAAAAAGTAGTTTGTGCCTGTTAGGGAGGAGCTGATGGTATTGTTTCTTGTCTTTGAAGAGATTTTATGAGATTACAGAGTTCTTCAGCCAGTAGAGTTTTTCATTGTAATCATACTATAAACTGGTTTGGGGACAATGTTTTGCTACTGAATAAATCTATATAATAAATAAAAGTTATCAGTGATAGTAAATAAAGCAAATTCTAACCTCAAAAAAAGTTTCTGGGCTATGTTGACTTCATAGGTCTTAAAATCTACCTGTGTCCTGAGATGACTTTTATATCAAAATGATCCATCTTTGTTGCAAATCAAGCAAAAATATTTATTTGAATTCTTAAATTCAAAACTAAACAGATAATGTTTTCTAGAAGCTTCACAATTAACCCCTATATTAGAAGTTATCACAGTTGTTTATTAATTCATTTTTGAAAAGACAGTAAGTTAATACACAGAAACCAGAGGTTTGAATAAAAGATAAATATACATGGCTTCAAAACTATGAGGGGTTTCTAATGTTTCCTTAAGAGCAGCATATTTGTGGTCTAATAGGTAGGATTCTTGTAAAAGTTCTTTATAATTAAAGAATTATAATTAGCTGTTATAAGATATAAGCATACTATTTTCTGTACAAATAAAAAGTAGATAAGGTTACTAGAAATCAGATTAGACATTTGGTAATTTTAACACTAGGCAAAGATCTCATTTGGAAAGGTTGAAATAAGTTCATATAGTACTTCAAAATCAATCATTGCCTTATTCCAGAGACCTGCATTCCCATGTGGAGAGCAGTACTCAATAATAAAAGCAAGGTGTCTTTTGATTTGTAAGCTAGGCAGGTAGGACCTATGGGTATAAGGCAACTTAGAAGGCATTAAAAAGTCAGATTGTATCCTCCTGGATACCTAAAAGACTTGGCTTCATTGATGCTTTGCCTTCAAGGGTATTTATAGTTTAAGAGAGAAACAAGAGCAATGCAAGGGAGGCAGAGTAAGATGCAGGAGGGTGTCATGTTGGACCCGTGCCTGCCTGGAACACACACGTGGACATGAGCTGCTTAGTCCATGTTTGGGAGTTCATTTAGAAGAAGAAAGAGCTGTCGTTGGTTTGTTTTGTTTTTTTTTTTTCCCAAGAGAGATGCCTGGCATCATCCTTTCTTTTGTTTCTGCCAAACCTGGCTTTTTGGACCACTGACTTTTCTCAGGAAATGTACTGCTTGTTTTGATTGTACTAGGGATGAGCTTTCTTCCTGGGTACTTGCTTCATCACCTAAACTTGCTCTCATTATTAGCCATGGAAAAATATTGCCAGAGCAGATTTAGCTCAGAGGAACAGGAGCACTTGAGAAAGACTGACGGGGAAGCATGTCTGTGTGTGTATAAAAACCTAATAATGCCTTCTGCAAAAATGCTGGAGTTCAGCCCATATTGTGTAGCTCCAGTTGGTCTTACAGACAAGGCAATGTTTGTCCATGTTGTGTGCATGTTATTCAGCATCTCTTCTTTGATAGCAACACTGAAGTTTACTGAAGTTGCAAACATGTAAGCAGAAGTCTGTTGCATTTCATTTTGTAAGAAATGGCCAGCATGTATGTGGGAAGCTCTGAGAAATCAAGTTTTCTTCATTTCTTCAAATCCTTCCTTCCTATCTTTAATCACTTCATCCCCCTCTCTAGCTAGTTCCCTAAAATAGCAGAATACTTACATGTGTCTCTTAACTGATACCTGAAAATGTTTATTCTTAGGCTCTGGAAGTGTAATTAAAAAAAAAAGGCAGCAAACCCAAATGCCTCTAGACAGATATTTAAACTTTGAGACTTTCTTTATCTCGGATGTTCCTGCTCCATTATTCATGGGAGAGGGCTTTATATCACTTGTACCTAGCTAGCCACAAACTTGTTCTGTCAACTTCAACCCATTTCATATTAAAGATTAATTAACAAGTTCTGAATTTTCTCTAACCATTGTGGAAGCTTGGGGGAAAATCCTAGTATGAGTATGTAATTGCAATACACAGACCACAAGAACTTAAGCAAGATAGTTGAGGTAGCAATAGGATTCAGCAGAACTTAGACTTTCAAAACACCTTGATTTTTAGCTGATTTGGGAGGAGGATTTCACTGCTCTATTTCCTTTCCCAGACACTCCGGAAGAGTTACCTGGTAGTGAGCCCAAAACCAAGCTAGAAAGTGTTAAAGGGTAAGGTTTGATCCAGGATAAACTTTGATCTTACATCTGGAGAGTATTTCACGTATCTTTTTGATACTGGATTAGTTGTAAAGTTTTGGAAATGAATTTTTCAGAGATTCTTTCAGAAGCATCTCTGAAGTTCTTTTTCTACTTCTGGGTTGCAGTTCTTCTCTGCCTGGTAGGGAAATGACAGCCTTCACTGCAGTTTGTTTAGCTTTAATCCAAGGAATAAAACTTAGGGACTCCTCTGAAAAATCTCTCTATCTTTCTCAACTATTAAAAGCAATTTTTTCTGTGAGAAGTATTTCAGTGAGAAGAATTGGCCAATAGCTCCTCTCTATCCTGTTCACAGAACTTTTGGAGGAAAGAGAACAGTTTCATATAATTATCCTACTAAAAAAATTTGGGTTTTTTTTTTTTTTCAATGATTTGGCCTTGGTTAGCATAAATAGGTCTTGGATATCATTTTTTTTAGCATTCATACTGGTCTTTTTAAAAAAAAATATGATAAGCCTGACAGTAAGCTTCAAATGTACTGCAAGAGTTACCCCTAAATTATTTCCTAACCTAATGACTGGCTGATGCTTTTAAATTCTCTGAAGCAAAAATACAGGCTTTAACACAGTCACTTACTGAAGTTCAACATCCCATAGATGGCCTCAATGACTGGATGAATTTGGAGACATTCACAGCATCTGATGGAGATGGCAGTCATGGTTCTCTCTGTAAATTCAAGTAATAGAGGTCAGAAATTATTGCAGGACATAGTTTGGCTCGTAAAGTTATGGAAGAGTTATGGAAATTCAGGCTGATTTCAGAATACCTGTAGTATAATGCTGGTTTTGCCAAAAGGTTAAAAACAAACAAAAAAGTCTGGGGGAGGAGGAATGATTCAGTACATAATTGCAGGTAACAGTAGACAGATAAAACGTGGAGCAGGACACAGGTGAGCATAAATACACAGTGTTTTCAGAGAGCATCCTGGTCAGCATTTCTGAATCCTTGCAGAATATCTGGTCAGAGGATTCACAAGCCTCTGCCTGGGAAAACATCTGCTTCAGGCAAATATTGCAGTTGTGTTTGTGAAAATAGTCTTAGTGAGCTGAAATCTGTTGTTTCCCAATAGGCAAGATCAATGAAGGCTTTGTCTAATTGGAACGCATAGGTGGGAGTTGATTCTCTTGTCTGTATTTTCTAAGATCTAATTCTGCATTATTGGAACATTTGATGTTCCTTGTGCCAGTCAAGAATACTTGGAAATGGATTTTTGGTTCAATAAGAGCCATTCGAGACAAAAGAAGACACCGCACATCTGAATGACAGTACTCATGTTTCTACTCTAACTATTCAGTTTATTCTCTTGCATATTGCAAAGCAGACCAGAATCAGTCCCACTATTTCTAGCAATTCTTGATTTACTCTGTGCAAGACTCCTCTCAGGTGGATTTCCCAGATTAATCCATAAAAAAACGATTCTTAAATGTTTCCAATACAAAAACGAGTCTAAACAAGGAAGAAATACCCAGTAAGATTTAATAAAACCTGCAAGTGAGAAGAAGTGGGGGTTGAGGAATGTCAGTCTGGAAGGTTCTTGAATAGGGTTCCCAGCTATTAACATAGTATAAACACATACTTACACATATTTCTGATATATATCATATAGATAGAACTGGTTTAGAGGAAAAGATATCTGAGACTGGATGTCTCATTTATTGTTAGCAGCTGAGGAATCTGTAAATCCTTAACTTCTTAGGAACATTTTATTAAGTTCATTTATCTTAGTTCATAGCTACCACTTTTGCATATCACCTCTGCATTCTCTGACAATATTGTTAAAAATTAAATTGATGGTAACAATATGTTGGCAACTTGAAGAATCAGGTTGTTTTCTGATTGTTTCCTAGAGTGGGTATAAGATGTATACCCCTAAGGTGATGAGTAGAAAGGGGTCATCTGAAGGAATCTTCTCTCTAGTTCTGCTCAGAGAGGCAAAACAGATAGGAGCTGTCAAAAGAGGATTTATGAAGAGCAAAGTGGAATTGTAATATGTTTTCCTTGGCTTTTGCAACACCTGACAGCAAAGGAAAAGTTCAAAGACAGTTAAGATGTGCAGAAATCTTACCTAAATGCCTTCTTGATAATTTTGCAAACTGGATTTTTCCTGAATTGATGACATAGCTATCTAAAGCTGCTGGGAAATATGAAGGTAACTCATTTTAAAATGAGTAACTGCAGATGTAGGGGAGAGGACGAACACTTAGAGCCAGAGGCAGCAGGTTGGCCAGCAGGGAAGCCTTTTTGTGTGGAATTTCAGTTGCAACCATAAAGGCATCTCCATGAACTCTCAGACTTTGTCCACGGCCTTGGGATTGGAAGTAGCACGGTCTTCTGCAGTCTATTCTTCGGTGTTCTTTCACCTTTTGATCTCATGCCACGGCAATGCAGCAGCTGTTTCCTCCAGCCTCCCTGACAGCCCGACCTCAGCCTCTGAGCGCTACCTGAGCTCTTCAAAACATGCCTCATCCAGGCAGGAAAAAAAACTGGGTCACAGGCAAGCCCAAGTAGGCCAAGTTACTGCTATTCTGTTGCTTTTGTTTGAGTTGTTCTCTTCAGCCTCTTCAAGTCTGCTTATTCTTTTTATTAAGCTGTACTCAGAGCTGTGGTGTTTCAGCAATGTTTGTTCAAGGCTCAGGACCTATAGCTATGAGCTGTCCATCATGACTGCCACAGAAAGAAATGTGAATATTTTTAAAAGACGTGAGCCTGAGGGATACAGAAAGGACTGTCGTGTAAAGCATGAGTCAGAAAACATTTGGCCATTACTTACAAAGTGAGCTTTGTGCTAAAATGTTGTGATGAACCAGAGGTAGTGCTTGCTTCTGGCATGCTATTTCCATTTGCAGTTTTTGGATAAAAATCATGACCAGAAATGTTACAAAGCACATCAGAAGCTGCCCTGTGCTGTCAGTATCACTATTATGTATGACAGCTTCTGGCTTGTGACACACCCAGGCAGTCTGTGTAGAAACGTTCATTACTGGTGCGGCCAGACAGGCTTCTGTTGAAAACGTTTGACATTGGTGTAATCTGTCCTTCAGCTTGTCATAGAGTGGCTGTGTAAACCTGCTCCCTTTCATGCAGTCAGAAGATAATTCAGGAGCTCCACAGTCAACTGGTTGGGTGCTAAAAACCTCCAGTGACTGTCCTGCTCTGCTCTGCTGTGCTCTGCTCTGCTCTGCCCTGGTGTGAGGTGGACAGATTTGGGCACCACAGTATAAAAGAGACATAAAGCTATTAGAGAGTGTCTAAAGGAGGCCATGAGGATGGTGAAGGGCCTTGAGGGGAAGCTGTATGAGGAGCAGCTGAGGTCCCTTGGTCTGTTCAGCCTGGAGAGGAGGAGACTGAGGGGAGCCCTCACTGCAGTTACAGCTTCCTCCTGAGGGGAAGAGGAGGGGCAGGCACTGATCCCTGCTCTGTGGTGACAGTGACAGGAGCTGAGGGAATGGCCTGAAGCTGTGCCAGGGGATGTTTATGTTGGATATAGGAAAAGGTTCTTTACCCAAAGGATGGTCAGGCACTGGAACAGGCTCCCAGGGCAGTCATGGCTCCAAGGCTAGCTGAGCTCAAGAAGCATTTGGACAATGCTCTCAGACACATAGTGTGACTCTTAGGGCTGTTCTGTGCAGGGCCAGGAGTTGGGCTCAATGGTCCTTGTGGGTCCTTTCCAACTCAGGATGTTCTGCAATTCTATGATTCTGTGATTCCGCAGATGGACACTGCATGGGCTCACTGGGCAGCCTGGCCCACCACCCGGCTGTCCTCATGGGAAGAGGTTCTTCTTCACACCCAGCGGGAAACTTCTGTTTCAATTACTGTTTGTTTTGTCCTCCTGCCCTGCACTGCTGGCTCCATCTTCTCAGTAACCTCCTTGGGGTCAGAGATAATTTGGTTTTTATTTCATTTTTTAAGTCACTTTTGGCTTTAAAGTCATTATCTGTCTCATTCTGAAAATACCTATTGCTGAGTTTAATTTCTTATTACTCCATAGACTATAAGAAATTATGTTACGCTGTATGGTTTCAGATAACCATGTCTCCTTTTAAACTGGCAAGTTTATGGATTTTTTCTGACAATTACTGTGCTTCACTCTTGAAAAAAAATCAGCCCATGTAAGGGATTTTGAAATTTAAAATTCTCTTAGTGAAAAATGTATTTATCTATTTTCAATAAAGGAGAGAGTGAGCACAGTTTATCTTCTCCTGAAGGATAGTACAAAGTTTACATAGCTTCTACATGTGCCTGCTTGCCTTTAAACAAGTGTCGCATCTCTTTGAGCTGCAATTTGCATATGTTTAAAATCCACCTAAATATATTAATACAGAGAGATTGGACTATATATTGGGTTTTGCATATATCAGTTGGGAGGCCAGGAAGAGGAGTACAAGAATAAGTAATTCTTGCATTCGCAAGCCCTGTAAGAACTTTCTTGTAACTAGGAACACAATTAGGATGTATTATTGATGTCATGCAATATATCAGTTGCTAAAGCTTGAGATGCCCTCCTTGAGTCCTTCTGAAGCACAGGGCTGTGGTGAGGCTCGCACGCAGCAGTCCCGGCAGTCACATACCCCGACAAGCTGGCATTTGAGCAGCGTGGCTTTGGCAGCTGCTGCCAACCTGCAGCCACTGCCAAGCTCCTGAAGCAGATCCCTCCAGGTGGGTGAGCGCTGGGAGTGCACTGCTAGACGTTCTGTGGGCTGAGGGCTTCACTGTGCCTTAACACTGCTGCTCGCGTTAGGAGACTCTAAGCACCTGGCATTGCTCAGTATGAACAACTGGATGTTATCCTTCCCGCTGCCAAAAAGACTGGAGGATTAAAGGAAGAGTGTAACTGCTTCCCATATTTACTTTTCTCTCTCTGCCAGCACAGTCTGGTTTTCTCTCTGATCATTTATCCAGCCTAGGCCTGAGCATTGTAGTCATCATGATGAACAAACATGCACATTCTGTGCTAGGGACCTGGGTGAAGGAGATTTTTTGTGACAAGGTGAGGGGGATGCCACTGCACCAGTAGAGGTGAGGGACAGAGCGCACCAAGCCAGATCTCTGTCTCCAGGTTCCACTGGCTCATGGAGTAGGCAGGGAAAATGAGCAGAACAAGAAATGCGCGCACAGTCCTTCAAGCCTGCAGATTGCTGGGAGCTTTGAGTGGGGGTGGCTTCAAGGGGAGCACAGACTGACTGAATGCTCTGTGTGAAGGACACTTCCCTGGCTCCCTCCGTCAGTCTCTCTCCTTTAGTCACATCCATCCCTGAACGCTGCCTTGTGGCAAGGTGAGGCTTGGAACAAAAAGCAGGCAGTGCATAAGTACACAGTCCTGTGCCTGCAGAGTCTTGTTCAGAAGCTGTGGTACTTCAGTAGGAACACAGCGTCCCTTGTCACATCTTTCTGCATCTGACTAAGCCCTTGTCCTTACCCTCTGAGCCCTCACGCTCCAGAGCCCTCCCAGGCAGAACATCACATTTCTGTTTAGGTGTATGAAAAGCAAAATATGTTTCAAGTTATTAACGATCATTTTCTGTGGATTTTCCTGTCACTGCTCTCACCACATTTTTGTAAAAAAAAAATCTATAAATGCACCCTGGTTAAAACAGCAGCAGTCAAAAAAATGGCACTTAATTATGACATTGCTTGACTTGCTGCAAGCTCCTGACAATGTAGCCATCAGCAATAACTGTCAAATACACTTTGGCAACTCTGATGTTAGCTTGAGATTTGAGTTGAATGTTCAATACCAGCAACTGGCAAGATATAGGGAGAAATTCCAGTGACAGGGCTTTGCTGATAGGAGCAATGAAAGCTCTGAGATCAAATAAAACATCAGCTGGGAAATTAAGATGTTATTATATTACAATGTTAGTGATGCTTAGGATCTTAGGAATAACAACCCTTATCAGCTAAGGAATTACTAAAGCAGAATTAAAGAATGCTATTGCTTTATAAAGCCACAATATTTTTAGGTAATAAACTTCTCAGAAACTACTTATGGAGTTACCTATAAAATGATTATGTCACTTATCCAAGGTCTACTGCACTTAATGGTCTTTGGATTTATCCCTATATATATATGGATACATGCTAAGGAACCTTGATAAACTCTACAGTAACTCAGGCAGGAAGTTTGTGTCTAAATATCCTTCCCTCTAGTTCCTCCAGTTGGCAGCATGAACAAGGGCCTCAGGAGAGCTGGAAAGCTCAGCTCAGCATGGATTTGGCAGAAATGGAAGGTCATAGTGCAAGAAGAATAAGGCAGAATGAAAGTTTCACTTTGGAAGGTGTTTCATGCTGATCGTCGGGGAGAAAAATACGACAGCAAAGACATTTTAAAAGTGCAAAACTGTGTGTGGTTATAAGATAGAGAATAAAAAATAAGGATAGGAAGGGACAGTAACAGAATCAGGAAAATGTAGAGAAATGCCAAAAAGCAGCCAAAAATTCAGATAGGAAAAAGGAGTGAGTCATCCTTCTGGAGCAGGATACTACACCATTTCCCACACACACTTCAGGCTCTCATACAGAATTGTGGAGCTCACACGTTCTGTCAGAGAGTGAGCAAGAGAACCAGCTGGAGGCAATCCTGTGCCATGCTGATTCTGCTTGGAAGGAGGTCGGACCAGGTGACCCCACCAGTGGTCCCTTCCAGCCTTACCAATTCCATGAATAATACTTTCTGTGGGAAATCTATGATGTGAAAAGTCTCTAGGACCTGGAAAATAGTTGATCCCTGCAAGAATATATGTGGAAGCATAAGCACTGGGGGGAAAAAACCTCACCAAAACAAAATCCTTCTGGAAAAAATGTTATTTAGTTAAAAAAAATCAGCATATAGTTGTAATATTTTTCAGTCTTTAAGCTTTTGTGATTTATGCTTTGAAGCTTTTTGCATGCCTTGGACATGTAGTAGAAGTTGGAGATGCTTGGGGCTGTGATTTTCAGTAAGCAAAAGGGACATAAAGAGCAGACTTAATGGTAGATCAGGTAGATGAAGTTTCAGGTATTAGCTCGGAGGTGTCAGTACCTAACACACAAGGGGGTTTCACTCTAAGTTCAGCAGTGCTGTGCACTGCTTAGCAACAACTGCAGCACCAGGCTGTTACCAACATAATTCTCATGCTGAATCCAAAATACAGCACTGTACCAGCGACTGGGAAGAAAATTAACTTTGTCCCAGCCAAAACCAGTAGCTATTAGCTTTAGCTATTGGTTCAGTACTGAGGTGCTAGCAGGCGAGGGTGCTATAAGGAGGCTTTGCACTGCCTGAATGTGCGGAGCATGGAAAAGGTTCAAAATCTTCCTGCTGTTCCACTGAAATTTTCTTTCAGTGTGCTTTTGCAGTTGGTGTCTTTGGTTTTACTCCATTGCCGTTCATTTCCTGGTGGCTGCGTGAGTCACTGCTGCTGGTGCTGTCCCACCCCTGGTGGATTCTCCGTGCTGCCCTCATGCCTTTCTCTGTGCCAGGAGAAGCACTCACACGGCACCGACAGGGGGGTTCTCTCTTGTGCCATGTGAACACACACAAAGCAAAAGCATACGGAGAGGGGATATTGGGCTCTACAGTTTCTTTCCACTGGAAGAATAAGGGGGGCAAATTGTCCTGCCTCATCGTGCTGTAAAGGTTTGGCTGTTCCTGTTCACTGCTAATTCCTCATGCTGTGCTCAATCTCTATTTAATTTTCATTTTTGGTAACAGCAAGGGAGCTTTCTGTGTTCCGAAACCAGTAACTGCTATGCTGCTTATGGGGCTAAATGCTGATGGCTGCTGGAGTTATAACTGAGCTGTCTGTGTTTGGCTTGGTGACAAAAGTGTCAGTTTTGGTCAGTGCCCTTCTGCACTGAACAATAGGAGGTGACAAAAAAAACCAGAGGTGCTCTGTGGGGTGCCAGCCCCCTCCCTTTTAGACATGATATGGTAGTTTGTGGGGAAGGGAAAGAGTTTCTTTGGAAGTGCCTGGTGCTTCTCTGCTCTTGCTGCCAAGAGCTGCTCATTTCTTTTCTCTATTGCAAGTCCATTGCAGGGGTACCGCAGCATCCAGGGCCATGTGCTGTCTTCATTGCCCAGGTGGATTCTCCACAAATCTTCAGCTTTATATCTCAAATCCACAAGCTTTCACGTGTGATTAGGGCAAGAGTTCATCTTGTTTAGGTCTAGCTGTTTGGCCCATAATTTCACATCCTATTACTATGATATTATTTCTTCAGTGCCCTGATGCATTTTAGCAGAAATGTCCTCAACAGTGGCCTAATGTAAAACAGAAATGAAATGTTTCAGATCTTGTAGTGGGTTCTTTTTCTCTCCGCCAGCTATCAAGTTTCTCTCCTGCAGGACTCTTGCTCCTTAGGGGGCTGTTTCTTAGCTGCTTATCCCTTTCACACATCAGCAAAAGTGCGGGCAGCCATCAGGCAGGAAGATTACTGCCAGAGGATCACAGTCTTAGACAGCTTTACCCTTTTTATCATGTTTTTTCAGTGTGCTCATTGTCTAAAATACCATCATAGATTTTTAGCTGTCAGCCTCTATTACCCAGATAAATTTTTTCCCTTATATCCACACTGAAAATTAAATTTGGGGAAGAAGGAAGAATGGCCTTCATATTTATCTTTCTCTTTTCCCAAGTTAAAACATGTATATTCAGGTTGTAGCAAAAATTAATAAGATAAAAAGAAAAGTTCCTATGTTATTTCAATTCTTATTAGTATATAATAGATAGTACAGGTTGGCTTACTGGATGTATTTTTGCAACAGTAGAAGGTCTTGGAGAAACTTAGAATTGCTATAATAAATTCTAAAACTGCATCATTCAGCAAGGAAAATCACACACACACACAGAGAAGTGATGAGATTTAGGTAGTGAATTTGGTTGGTGACTGACTTTATCCATCCTAGAGATAAAATGAAAATTGTTAAAGTTTGTAATAGGATTGGTTTGTCTTACTTGCAAATTATCAATACAAAAGAACTTGTAACAAAAGTTTTTCTTAAAAGGAAAGAGTTATTTCTCATCCCTTAGCTTCCTGTGGGGCTGTTTCAGGCCTAATATTTAATGAATATGTTGCAATGAATGTAGTTAGATATGGCTTTGAGAGTTTGTTAGATTTGAGTTCTGGTTGTAGCTGGCACAAATCCCAAGTTCCCTGCAGATAAACAGAAAAGATCGTTTCTTAAGATACCCAAGTTAAAATGAATTTACCTTCAGAATTAAGATCTTGCTGTTTAAAAGTGCTTATCAAATTTTCACTTTATAACAAGTAGCACTTACTAAGAATACTGGCACCTTCACTCCTGCTGTAACCATAGACAACACAAGACATCCCTGTGTAAGGTTAGCCTCTTCCTTTTTTTTTCCCCCCGATAGCTCTTCAGTGTTTGGCTCGCTTTATTTGAGGATTTTTTTCCTCACTTTTTGAATGAGATTCCACCTTTCACTCACCAACCTAAAACTGAGAGCTCAGCCTCAGAGTTACAGCACATACCTTTTCATCCCTTTTCATGATGAGTCTATAACATTACACTTTATTCATGTCTTCATTTTTAATCTCATGCAAAACCAGTGCCAATGCAGCATTAACGCTGTAGAGTCAAGTAACTGAAATAGGTCAGTCAGACATGCTGAACACTCTTCCTTTCCTTTTCTGTCTTCTGTGTATGAAGAAAATGATCTCACCCGTGTTAAATGCTAATAGTCAAATGGTGTAAATATCGTGCAGTTGTAATATATAATGGGCTGCATGTATTTCGCTTTGCTTTCATTAAGATCCTTGTGCTGTGGACGTTCCACTAGTAGAAGAAAATGATTTTGTTCATCTTTGTTACAATCAGAATTATTGAACAGTTCTTCCCAAGAGAGAATCACTGTCAAAACTATGAAATGTTTTATGAACTTTTGCCAGCAGAAGTCAGCTTGCTCTGTTTCCAGTCTGAGATGGGAATCTGTGCAATTAACCTTGACTCCGTCCTTTCTGTAAACGATAACAGATAAAAACTTCTGCCTCTGGTTTGGGGACCTAAGTGTCTTGAATCCCTTTTAAAAGGGAAATTCTACCCAGACAGACAAAAGTCTAAGGACTAAAACTCAGTGTCTTATAAAAGTAGCTGAGACTTAGAAAAAAAATAGATATTTTATGTGAAGTAATCCATATGCTCTTAAAGATGTTGGAACAGAATTGTCTGGGGTGGGTTTATCTCATGTATTTGCAAAGACTTCATGCCTTTAGAGGTTAATATGTTTATATTACGTTTATCATGTTAATCTCTGCAATGGAAGAGGCAATATCCTTGTGGTTACAGAAGGAACGTGGGTCTTGACTTACCCAAGGTCAAAGAAGAAATTTGTGAACTGTGCCTTGTAGCATTTCAGCTGTTTTGCTCTGCCTTAGCACAAGTCACAGCATATGGCAGAGAATCTGTACAGTAGGTTTTTGCAAGTGAAAGAACAGAGGAAACTCTTGGGAGAGTGGAACGTCTGATGCTGAGGCAATCACAGATTTTGTGGAACATGCAGGCTTTTTTAACACTCTTCATGAATTAAAATTAGAATGCTGTATATAGTTCAGTCCTTCTCATGCATAAATCTAAGTATATTGAGCATGCTTTAACTACTCTCTTTTAACTTATGGGAATCTGTATTTTATTGGAAAACTCGATGTTGTGTATGAGGTTTCTGTGTTGTCCTCCTCCGTTGTTGTCTGTGGAACTTTGAGGGTGCTGGACACCAAAGAGGGTTTAAGTGCCAGGTGATACTATTGAGGTTCACTTCAGAAGTGAGGTTCTGGCTCTGCAGGATGCTCCAATACCATGTGGAATTGAGGTGTGGCAGGAAAGGCATGGGCAGGGAATGAAGGGAAATGCAAAAAGCTTGGCAGTGTGCTCACAGCAAAGGTCACAGTGCCCAATTCGCTGCCTCTGCATGGCTCAGTTTTTGCATGGGGACAGAAAAACCCCCAAAGCTCTGCCTGTGTGCTGCCTTGAAATGTATTGAGGAAAAGCTGGCTCTATGCACATGGAAAGCTATTGGCTTTCATCTATACCAATGACAAGATAAAGGGTTTCCCATATTTATTTTATAGTGTGTTGTTACTTGCAGAGATGCAGAGTGGGTCCTTTCAGGAGAAGGGAGTGGGGAAGGTAAGGGGATGCTGGATGCTGTTAGGGTTTGTGCTTTTTGAGCTGGGAGTAAAAACTTCAGCATAAAAATTAATCTGCATGTGTATTCATTTTCAGGGAGGGTTTTTTTCTTCATAGAGCAAAGGTTAAGTAATGCATTTGTATGGTAAATGTCATAATTTCTCAGTTGGCTTGGTTTGAATAGTCAATAATTATTCTCTGTGATGCTTGTGACCATATTGAGATTTTATTCAAAAGCCATTGAAATAAGCACAAGGGGGAAGTTACTATTTTTGTTTTGTTATTGTTTTGCATAGGCCACATGCACAATGCTGTTCTTCATATTTGAAATCCCTTGCAAAGATATTTCAACTCAAAACACACATTAGAACTAGAGGAGCCAGTGATTATGGCTGGTAATGATATTGTGGATTTAGGTGCTGACAAAGCCTAACATAATCTGTTTTAATTAACTATTTTTTTTCCCTCAGTAGTATGGTTATAATCATACTCAAAGACCTTGTACCAGCATTCTTGCTTTTATATTAAAGTCACAAAGAAGAGGCAAGTTTCAGCTTATGTACAATAAGAAAGCTACCGTATCCTTTAGAAGTAACAGTCATGAGAAAAATGTGTCCGCCCTACACTTTTTAGTCCTCTAAAGATGTATGTGTATGCTTCAGTGGGTCTTTCCACACACATAAAGCAAACAGCGTACAGCCTGTAAGAGTAAATTTTAAAGACCAAGAGAATTAAAAAACCCAACACCCCCCCCCATACCTTGAATATGATGTGTCCTTTTTTTCATAATGAATGTGAAATTTAACTCTGGTGTGAGCAGTGGGTCACCAGTAGTCATTTTGTCTTTCATAATAGCAACAAGTGAGTGAGATAAGCTTAGAAAATTTTGTGACAGGATGGAAAATAAGAAACCATCAATAGCATAATTGACAATGGGCTCCACATGTAACAGGGCAGACAGTGAGTGGGGACTTTCTGTGGGAACCCAGCCTTTCCACAGGCTCCATGTCCCATGTGAGTTTGTCTTGTCTTTACGTTCCAAGAAATTCTTTTTTTCCATAATTTTTTATTAAACAAATAGTCTGCATCAAGCAGTTTACTACATTACTTTCCAGCACTGTGGTCGCATTTCTCTCAATAGAGGTTGTGTATTTTTTGTGATTTGAATGCTAGGTGAAATTCACGTTCTGTAGTCTTGATCCTCAAATGGATTCTCCAGGAATATCCATGGCAGTTTATATTTTGTTTTTTAGCAGAAATATTTTCTTGGCTGCTCATTAAGTGAGGAATCCTCTCCCGAGAGTATTTATTTCAACAGACTGTAATTGAGGTGATGTACTTCACTAGGAATATATGAATATATGTGAATAAAGAAAGACTTATCATTGCAGTCACACTTTACCTTGGGAAGTTAGTTTCAGTGTGTAAATACGTGTGTGCACCTGCTCATGCAAATCCTTGAGCGAAGGAGAAGGAATTTGCATTCTTCTCTTTTCTACACTTCGAATTTCTACAGCTTTCTGTTGTGTGAGAGCCCGGGTGCTTTGCAGTGCTTGGCTACAGCCATCTCCTGCTTTTGGCCCTTTTCAGTGCTCCTTGGCTGGAGGGGATCTCAGCTGTGCTGTCTGTGCTTAGCACAGTAGTGAGGTTAAATCAAGGCAACCATGAGGAGACCTTCGAAGTTTGCAGAGAAACACATGCTGCTGTCAGTAAAAAGGTGATTTTTAAATAAAGCCCACGTGGATGATTAGAGAATGGAAAACTGCCAAACTGATTATATTTAAAGATGTTGGAGACAAAAAATGGTGGAATCCAATACATAAATAAATATTTAAAGGGCATAAAAAATGAACAAAGGTGTCTAAGAAATGGCGTACAGTTAATCAATAAGTACTTCTTTAAATATGCACTGTACAAAGTAAACAAAAAGCAAAGAAAGTATTGATCAGCACGCGTTGAAAGCTGGTGACAGGGATTAATCCGACTACACAAAAGACTTAAATCTTCACATAGTTGTTTCAGCAAGATAATATTGTCTGGTCTCTGAATTGCTTTTATCTTGGTAAGGCTTATTCTAAAGCATCTTTAACAAGACAGTGATCGCTATTCAGGACTGACAAAAAAGCATAGCTGCATCAAACTCACAATTTCTCAAAAAAAATAGCAAGGGGAAAAAACATATTTAATGAGGACTTCAGTTAAAAGAAAATCAAAATTAAGCCTATTTGCACACATTACTTTAAATCAGTTTATTTTAATAAACAGATTTTTTTGTTATTATTTATATGGAATGTTTGAGTGAAACTGCATTTCATAACTACGTATGGTTTATTGTGGCTTAGGCAGTAGGTGCTGAAATCAGTATTCAGGCAGAACAGGTTAACAATTGATGAAATGAAGAGTTTTTAAATTATTTTCAGTGTGATTCACATCAACAGAAAATTCAAAATTTGTTAGATTTGTGTATTGTCACAGAAATGGAAGGTGGGTAATTGTGTTGGCACAATTGCCTTTAGTAGCAAACAAATAAAACAAAACAAAAGACATTAAACCACAAACATTTAGTTCACTGCCAGTGAGGATTTACTTTCTAGATCCAGATTTTGTACTTCCCAATGAGAAATTGGCCTAAAGCTGTACTGAAATCAGTTTTAGTGCAATGTAAACAGGATTTTCCCTCCAATTACAACTTTTCCAGTTATATTTTAGACACACGGAAAGTCTATTTGCTCCTTTTTATTTTTAAGATATTATTTTAGAGTACAACTTTCAGAATTTCAAATGTAAATGATGAGAAAATGTCAGCAGAAGCTGAGGATATTTTGTATCTTAGGAATGGCTTCTGTATCACTGTGGTGGTGTTTGAGAGAGCAAGTAGACGAGTAATTAAAAAAAAAAGATTCGATCCTCGTAATTTTATTTTTAATAGCTTACAAAAAAAGGACTGGGACTTTACAAGAGACAAATGCTTGTATTTAAGATCCCAAATGTTTAGTAACAGCACTGTGGTATTTATTTTTGAAAAATTAATAATTAGTACTGATTAGGATACTGTACATAGTCTTTAGTAATTTGTCTAGATTTACCTTGGTGTTTTCATGCAATCTTTGTTATGAACCTGAGAGTTACAAACTTGGAGCTACTGCCACCTGCTTGACATGTGTGCCTGGTGTTCACACTGATGGGGGTGTCTGCACTGAAGAGCTCCAGCCCAGGAAGGAAATGTAGGTTTGTCAGTGTACAGTGCTTGTACTGTGCTTTGATAATCCTACGTGTTGGCTGGCTACCTGAAATATGTGGATGAAAATACTGGTTTGTATGTTGCATGTGTGAAGAAACGGATCTTAAAAAGCAGCAATCTGTTTGGCATGTTAGCACTTTGAACTGGAAAAGTGGTTGAAATAATAAACATAAAATATAACACTTAAGGAGCTGTTGATGAATTGAATGGGTGAATCTCCAGTTACTTATCAGCTCTTGTCTGCTGTCATGAATGTTTTCTCTTATTTCCTTAGCTTTTTTCTTTTTTTTACTTTTCTTCTGTTCCTGTTTCAAAGTTAAATAGAATATTATGAGATTTATAAAGAAAATTTGGTTTTTTAAAAATAGACGCCTATTAAAGCAATATCCAGTGCTTCATAGCAAAATAGTCATTGGGTTCCATGCAAGTTCATTGAGTTGATTTTTTACTTTGGCAGGTTTTGCATAAGCTTCAGGACATGGGAGTAAGGCATTGTAATCACCACTCAAATCAAAAAAACCTGACATCTTTGGGGTAGCTGAAGAAGAACTCAGGCTCTTGTGGGACATTACAAGAGCTCTGATGGTTCTTTCCTGAACCAGAAAAACTCCATGGTTGTAGAGCTCTTTATACAGTTGATGGTAGAATATTTTTTAATTGAAAAGTAGCATGTAGGGCAGAGAAAAGATTAAACTCTCCTGATTGTCGCCATTATGTATCTCTCGGAATGTATTGGGGCCATTTCCTAAAACTTCCTGAGGAGGCCACCACTGTATGAACCTTATCTAGAGGAGAGGTTCAGAGAAGCATCTGTTCTGTGGAGGAATTGGCCAGCCCAGACCCCCAAGTCTCTCATATCCATCCTTCATGAGTGAAGCACGAGGTGCTGAAATCCCCTTTCTGCAGGTGCTGTTCCCTGTGCTTTCCTAACTGTGCCTTTTGCTGCCCACAGAGAGCGAGGAGGTTTACCAGCGCCAGGTGCTGTCCATTGCCTGCATCGTCTTTGGCATCGTCGTGGTGGGCATGCTTTGTGCAGCGTTCTACTTCAAAGCAAAGTAAGAGCCTTCCTCTGCTGTGTTCGGGGTTTGGCTGCTGTATTTTAACAGCCTTAGAGTTCTTCAGCTTCTCCCCTCCCTTTGAAGCTGCTCTGATCTCTGGTCAGGCTACAGCCGCTCCCCGTGGCTACACTAAATCCCTCCCAAGAGTAAACAGGAGTAATATGTGTTCTTCTTTCTGTTTTTGGATATCAGGAAAGAATAGACTGTGTCATTTCCAGTTCTGGTTTATTGACAGTAATAATTTTGTGTCTTTTACTATCAGTGCAATAATCACTTTGCTCTTCTGAAAAAATGACAGTTTAAACATACCATCTCCTTTTTGCATTTCATTTCATATCCCTGAATGTCCCTTTTCTTTCTCTGTGCTGAGAACAAAAGTAAAGTTAGAAATGCAGAAACAAGTTCCCTGCAGATATCCATAACCTGTAGCAAATACGGCAGCATTTTGATGAAGATCCATAGGAGTATCTGTAACACAGAAGCACTTTGACTTATCCAAGTAGCAGAATCATCTCTACGAAACTATTTTCAAGCGAAATACTATCTAGTCTATTCTTTTATCTTCCCAACGGAATATTATTTTATGTTGTTTATTGTTATGTGTATAATTTGAGTTGCAAAACCCTCATAGCAGTTACATGACACGCTTGTCAGTGCTGCTGTATCTATAAATATGTTCTGTATGGTGGTCATCCTTCATTCCTGTTCCAGCTGGAGTTAATGAGAGAACACAAATCAATATAAAGAGTTATGAGGTTAGTCATGGTGGCTGAGCATCAAAAATGTGAAGGCTGGCACTATTTAAAAGTTTGGATGTTTAGCTGAATCCCCCTTTCTAGAATTTATTTTGATGTCTAGGAAGTTTAATGAGGATTGGGTTTTATTTAGAAAAAAATTTATATTGACATTTCTACCAGACAAAAAAGTCACCAGGTGCTTTTTTCCCCTTCCTCTCAAACTGCAGGGGTAGGTCATGTGTGATTTGAGTGAAGATTTGAATTGGTTCACATTTTTTCTAAGTAATCCTAATTATTCTAATGTCATGAGGGATTTAGTTCACTTGCTCTTTAGACACCCAGCGTGACAGTGATGCTGGCTGGGAAGGACAGACTGGCAGGACAGTTCCTCTCTGCAAACTCCTTCGTTGTAGTGTAAACTGTGAGCAGAGACAGCCACTCCAGCACTGCATTAGAAATGTCATTATGCGTTTTAGATCTGCAGATCATAGAGTGAGCAAGAATCTTCCTGGAAAGCTTGAGGGTTTTGCTGATGAGGAGAGTTTCAGAAAAGGCAGAATGGGATTGTCAGTTGGAAGAACACGCAGTCAGTGGCTGAGCTTACTGTGAATAAAATGCCCCTCTGTTATTCACAGTGCCCCTCTTGGTCTTGC
Source organism: Machaerirhynchus nigripectus (assembly GCA_013397975.1). Taxonomy (NCBI): domain Eukaryota; kingdom Metazoa; phylum Chordata; class Aves; order Passeriformes; family Dicruridae; genus Machaerirhynchus; species Machaerirhynchus nigripectus. The sequence goes on from VZRQ01009973.1 coordinate 860,010, forward strand.
ACTGCTTGGTGAGAGCTGCGTTGGAAGAGCCTGCAAAACACCCTGGCTTTGATGAGGTGGTGAGGAGAGCTAAGTCTGAAAATAATGAGTGGAAGTAACACTTGAAAGAGGAATTTACAGGACAATAGCGTGTCATAACTCAGGAGCAGGTGTGGGCTCTGTCTGCATTATAAATATGGGAGTTACTGAGAAGAGTTGAAGTGGGCTGGTGCCAGACTCTGGGAACTGAAGTTTGGGGAGTTAGGAGAAAATGAGCACCCCTGGTTCAGTCAGGAGGCCTCAGACAGTGTGTGAGTCGAGCAGTGGAAGGAGGCTGATCCATCCCTAACACCCTCCCTGTGGCTCCATCCAGCGCTGTCCAAAAACTGAATGAAAGTGTCTAGACTGAGTTGCATAGAGGCCAGGTAAAATTGTAAATGTAACGCTGGCCATTGTCTTAAGGGTGTAAAACCCAGCAAATTTAAAGTGCCTCAACACTTACCATATGTTAGCTTTTCGTCAGCGGATTTTTGGGGGCTTCTTTATCAGGCATACGTACCCTGACAATGCCTAAGACTTATCAGAGCATTCCTCCTGCATGGGGGTTATCTTGGGGTTTCATTTGATGTACAAAATTTTAGAATATTGTTAACAGATACAGAAACTCTGAATAGTGCATCCATTAAGAGAAAAGTTTCCATGAAGATCCTGACCCTCACTTACTTAGTCTGACAATTCTTTAATACCAGCTGCTAGAAATAGGCACTTCCCTATGTGCCATTGAATTAAAAGTCCTTTTTTAAAATAGATTCAATCTGAGAAAGTTTAGGACTATAATTAAACTCTGTGCCCTTCCAATTATTCCTTTTGGGTTAATCAAGAAAGTGCTGGAAGTGTTAGCAACAGATGAAGAGCACAGTAATGGGCTGCCCTTTACAGCTTAGACTTTTACAAATGACTAGTGACTTTATTTCTTGCTGAAGTAAGAACACTTCACTGCCAAATAACTCTAAAGTAGAACACATAAGGCCCATTTGTTTTGAAAACAAAAATTATAAAATAAATTTATTAATCAGCAAGTAACTTGGAATTATTGATAGTTCCTAGTTTTATAGCTGTGCATCCTATAGTTTGGCAAAATGAATATGCATAAACCTAATATTAATGTTAGGTTGCATGAACATAAAGGGAAATTAATGATTGGATTGTTTTTCTAAGGAAATTACCTTCAGGAATTTTAATTGTAATATTAAAGATTGCAGTAGTAAGGCTGGATATTCCAGTTTAGTTACACGTGTTTATATACATAGAAAAAACTCTATTTTTCAAAGTAAATCCAAAAGTTTTGTTATTTTTCTGATTAAATTGTCATTTTGTGTGTATAGGAGAGATTCCCCAAATCTGTTGCTGTGATCATGTTTCATTATCATTGTTCATATCTTACACGAAGTCTCCACTCAGAAAACTCCTGAATGTTCCGTAACCATTTTGGAGACCAACATGCAGGAGGCTGGTTTTCCAGCAGGACATAGGAATAGATGTATTAAGTTCCTCGGTGTATGTAATTTAGCTGGTCAGAAAACAGATGTTAATAAAAAACCTCTAAAGTTTTTTTTTTTATGAATCTCCCTTGGAATTTTATGAGAAGCTAAAGAGCTCATTTAGACATTTTATAAATTAAATTGTTCAATTTCACTGGATTCAAAAATTAGTAGATATTAAAAACATTTTTAAAAGAGATGTTTCAGATTCAATTGACTAATTTAATTTGACACTATAATCCTTCAGATTATGTATCTGTTCAGATTATTCCAATATTCATTCTACAAGTTTTGGTAAGGAAAATTTTGAAAGTTTTTGTGCTTGAGAAATTATTTCCTCACCTACCCCTATTCATAAATTTTACTAACTGTGAGTTCCTAGCAATACCCAAAACATGCCACTAATATTTGTAACATGCTTACAATATAAATTCATGCTTTTTCATTTGCTTCAAAGTAGGATGCAAGTAGAAAGGCCAAGAGGTACTTGTAGAGTTCTAGATTTGTTGTGGCTTACAACCTGTACTCAGGAAACGAGCTGTAACAAATACTTCTAAGCAGGTACTTACAATTTGTTGAATTTAAGCCAATGCTTACATTGTGTCATGCTGAACCAAAACTAAGGAACTCAAAAATTACTAAAAAGTATATTGTTAAAACTGAATATCCAAACTGTGATACTTCTCACCACTGACTTTCATATTGAGGGAACTTGTCCTCTCTCACAGGCCCCTCCACTGAGCACATAAGTAAGTTATTTTCCTCTGGTTTCTTATACCTTCCTGTAGCAGACACAGATTCCACTGTGAACAAGAAATTAAAATTACTTCTATTCTTTGTTCAGTGTCAAAGTCACTGCCTGGCTCAAGTGAGATCCTATCAAGTGTGATGATGTCATAAGGCTTTCCACAATCAAATCACCAGAAATGTTTCAAAATCTTCCTGAATCTTCTTTGCTGAAATTTAAATTTCTGTATAAAAAGGCCGTATTTTCTTTATCTCATATCAACACTTGACTGAAATCACTTCCTTCTGAAATTTGGCTCAGCACCAGTTGCTGTCCAAAACCTGCTGGTGGCATAATGAAATGCTGCTACTGGCGAGTCCTTGAGGTTGCTGGGTGGTTTCCAAGGCCATTGTAAGTTCACTGTTGGAGATGCATCTTCTGGAGAGAGAAAGGAAGCAGGAAGGAAGGAAAGAAAGAAAATGGTATTGTGAAGTTTTTGCTCGTGATTGTTTAAAACCGATAGTCCCAGACAATGTAGCTTTTCACAAAAAAAAAAAAAAGAGACTGATAAAAGGCCTTAAATGTATTTTTGCCAACATTTTTTGCCCAGCTGAGATGTCTTTTTGCAGAAGATAAAAGTAATATTTAAAGTTTGCGGTCTCATATTCTCTATCATGTACAGAACTTAAAAACTGTTTGTCACTCCCACTCAGTAGAGTGTGGCAGAAACAGAAAGTCTTTGTTAACAGTATAGTTATCTCCTGAATAATGCAAGGGATTCATCTAGTGGTATTCCTAGCTCTGACATGGTGAATTACGGTATAATAAGTCAAAAACATGGCCTCAGAGGCCATACTGACGTTTTTTCCAGGTTTAAGCATATAAGCAGAAGCTGCTCTATACAAGATGAGTTATAGGTCAAGTCGAATCAGCCAGCAGAAATCTTTGATTCTTCATCAGTTTTTAAAGCCAGCAGTGACTAATGCCTTTTTTTTTTTTGCCAAAACCACTTTTCCCAAATCAGAGCAAAATGCTTTTTTCTTATTCAGACTGACTAGCAAGCTATTGTTAAATGAGCAATAGATGATCTTACAAAATTCTGCTCTAACACAATGAGCATACTATTATAGTAATCTGAGAATAGAAGATATTTTAAAACAGAAGAGGGGGTTTTTTTCCCCTTTGTTAAGCCTTGCCAGGAAACAACTGCTGTGTTGAAATATCAGACATTAGTGAATTAGCTCAGCTGGCTCATCTAATACGGTGAAGTTTGGAACAAAGGGAGCTCTGGCTACAAAAGTATCATGGCTATAGCAGAAGATCAAGCGAGCTCTTTCTTAGATGAATTTTTTTTCTCTCCGCAGGAAACAAGCAAAGCAAATTCACGAACAGCTGAAAGAAACACAGAATAGGAAAACCTACAGCCTAAATGCGTCCAGCATGATGGCAAAGTCGGAGTGTATGGCACAAAGCCAAGTCCAGCTGCAAAATGTAAGTAATCCTGCCAGCTACAGCACTTAATAGCCTGGCTGAGTTCCTGCTGCTGATGGCAGCACATCGTCATGCTGCTATTAACAGCTGAGCAATGGGAACCACAAATCTCACCTCTTTCATAAAATGTTTTCTATCAGGCCTCTTAATGGAAAGCAGGGATTTTTTTTTTTCCTAAAGTTATTTCAGTGGATCCTGGTACATTTTGTTCATGTAGCAGACTTTGCTGAGCCCCCCAGCTCTGCATTCAGCAGTGGAAATAACTGTTACAGTTTCTAGAAATTCCTGACCTCATATGTGTCTGTATGTGTAGTGGGGGTCCTGGAACTTAAGTGATGTCAGGTCTTCCAATAATTTATTAACCTGCATGAAAAAACATAGAGATTCATCACAGTTAGTTCAGAGTAAATTCAAAATCTAGAAGTAAATTTACACATGTAAACAAATGCCCAAGGGAAGGCCATGCAGATGGTCTCATTTTTCTGGGTCTTTAGTTAAAGGTACTTTAGTTTACAGAAAGAAATCAGTCTGTTCAAAATAAATTTGAAATATATTTAGTCATTTTCTGAATATAATTATATGTAAGTCATTACAATCTCACAATCATGAAATATGTAAAGCATGTTTGAAATAAGGAACTTGAAGACTACCAATTTATTTAGCCCTGGTATTTTTTTAGCAAGGTATTTTCCAGTACGTGTCATTCTCTTTCCCCTGGTCACACACAGTCAGTGCTGTCTTACTTCGAACAAAGCCTTTGGAAGAAGGATCCTGGTAGCAATATAATAGGAAAGTATAAAAGATGTATTAAAACCTTTCTAAATTATTAACTCTTTTTTTGAAAAAAAAAAAAAAGCATCCTAGTGTTGCTTAAAGGGATGACTACCTTATTTGCCAGATTCCATCAAAATAGACAGAGTTTAGCAAAAGTGAGCACTCGTGCCCACTTAACCAAAGATTTCTCAACTCCTGGTTTATATCCAATTAATTTAGAGATAAATATAGGCCCTCTTAACCAATTTAGGGTAAGCAGAGCCTCCGTGCTAAGACAGAGAGGTTGTCAGAGCATTGCTTGTACTCACTAAAAGTTCTGTTTTGCAGGAACACCATTGTGGTGCTCTATATATGCTTATGATATGCTGTGTAATTAAGGAAAAATATACTCTTTGAAGAAGGAAGATAGCTCCACTAAATCAACATAATTACAGTTTGGGGAACTTTGTGCAGTTTTTTCTCTCACTTTCAGTTCATTCAGTCTTACATTATTTCTATCCCCTAAAAAAGCTGTTGGGAATGTTGTTGGGTTGTAGTAATGGCAACAAAAGGTAAAGTCCATGATCCTTTTGTGCTATTCTGTGACGTAAGCCTTGGTTAACACTAAGAATATGTTCTTTGCCTTTTTCTCACTGTAATTCAGTGCAATATTTTGTCATTTTATTTTGTCACAACCACAGCCATAAAGGCTGAAGTAGCAGTTTGTAGATTCTGGACATAGAGATCGAAAACCATAATTCTATTTACTATTTTAATCCAAATTTGCTTTTCAGTTTTTAATGCTGTTCAGCCTGACATTATGAGTGCTTGTAATTAATGCACCATTTTCTTGTTCTTGTGGCTGTTTGCACGCAGCTGTTTTCTCCTTGCCATTAATGCATTCTCCCTTTGGGAAGATAGTAAGGAAGAAAAACAGAATGACCTTGTGCAGGATATAGTGTAACAGTGCAGGGTAATAATGGTTTCTATTGTCAGGAAGATTTTAGTGCAGGAATGCATGCAGGCAGCTCATGAAATATTTAAAAAACCTGCCAGATTGGAGGGGGGGAAAGGGCAGGGGTATGGTGAGGCAGCAGAAAAGGGACTTTGGAAAGGTATTTTGCAGGAATGGATGAGTGACCCCCCCTCAGAGACCAGAGATCTGCCTCAGGCATATCTGCTGGGTGGAAAGGGGATCAGGCAGCAGCCTGGATGTGATCCCTGTGCCATTGCCATCCGCAGCTGCCACCGCATGGGCCTGGGGAGAAATCCTAGTTCTCTTCATTTCCAGGAGCTAACAAATAAATAAATAAAGGCAGTTATTTTCTGGAGACTACTCCTCCAGTCTGGCATTCTGGTTTCTGTAATCCTAGAAGTTGTTTCTTTTCCCACTCCACGGGCTCCTCCTACAAGCCAAGAGAGTTTTTCCATTTATGTCACTTTTCTGTCTTTCCCTAGAAGATTCTCTGGATTTTTCTCTTGTCTCTTTGGAATAGACCTGGTGATGCTTTCAGGCTTTTTACACAGCTCTTTCTTCCTCCACGGAGAGGAATGCTTTTGTGGAGACCTGAGAAGAGTTGCATAAGGTTCCTTATTCTTGATGACTATTCTGAAAGAACCATCACCTTTTGACCCAGAGGTTGCTATATTTAGTAAAGGGTCCATCTATCTTCCCAAATGTGCTGCTTTAGAAAGAGGTTTAACTTATTTCCCAAGACCCAGGGTATAGCAGACAGGGTTTCAAGTGGTTTGTGGCTATAAAGAGCTTGACCAATCTCAGTGAAGTCATTTTTCCTCACACACGCAAATGCATTACATCTCCTCCACTCCCTGCCTCTGCTCAGTTGTGATTCTGAAAAGTGAAATAAAAGGTTTGATTTTGTCAGGACAGCTGTGTCCTCTCTGAACTCCTGCTGCTCATCAGTGGTAACTGTGCTCACCTGTAACAAGTCTTATCCTCGGCAGCAATTTCATTATTTTGTTAGAGATACAAATTAGATGGAAAATACTGTGTACTGTAAGGATTCATACGTGTCTGTTTGAACATGGCTCCGAGGATTTCCTGAATCTCCTCCAAGTCCACTGCTTTTCCCAAACATTCTGGCAGCAACACACTTAATTTCTTGCTAGGTGTTTCTTGCTAGGGTTTCTAGCCTCTTGGATTTAAAGACTAATGCAGGGGTAATCTTGCTATAATTCTTCAGTCAGGAGGAGATAGATGTGACAGCTTTTAATTCAGGATCTTAGACGTACACTGGAGATTGCTATTAATTTCACCTAATGCATGAAACCTAGGGCTTCCCAAGTGTTATGTACCCTTTCCCAGAGATCATGCTCCTTTCAAGAGATATTTAAAGGGCTGCAGCAAACATAGTCAAAAGGAAGGAAATTGTCATTCCCCGCCCCCCAGAAAAACAAGTGGTTGGTGCACCCTCACAGACCATGCAGGTGACAGGAGGAGGTGGGGTGGCTCCTGATTCCTACCTGCTTTTTCCACGTATAGTAGAGGTTTTCTTTAAATTCTCACAACTTGATAAATATGTTACAGGAAAAAAAAAAAAAGAGTCAGCTGAAACCTTGACATTCCTTTGGTGATTCTGAGCATTGTCATGGCTTTTTAAAGTGGCCTTTTTCATCCTTGTGGTTTTTAATACCTTCTCCCATGGTACCAAGGGGATCTATTAATTTCCCATCACTTTCCCTCTGAGGTGGTTAATATGCTTTTCATGCTGTACTGTGTGGTTTCAATTTTCACTACACTTGTTTCTAGTAGGTTGCAATCACTAACTCCAGGTTTCTGAAATTCTTAAAACGAGGGACAAAAAATGCTCTTTTTCCATCTTGTTGCTTTTGTTGATAGTATTAGGAAGTAAAATCTTTTCAGTCACTGTGATAGAAATGCAATTAATATATGTCGAGCAAGAGGTACACTTAAATCTTTTAAAGGATTACTCTGTAGTTACCATGTGATGTATCAGCTAAGATCAAGAGCAAATTTCCCATTTCTGTATCACATGACTAGGTAGGAAGAACTGCCAGAATAGACAAACCTGAATTTCCTGCCCTCTGTCCAGGGCCGGTTGGCAACAGAACATACAGAGCACAGGGGAACAGTACGGATGTTACATGTTCCACCTGATGAGCTTTTGTGCAAGCTCAGCCCACACAGAAAAACCCCTGGCTCTTTTCCTCCTTGAGGCAACCTCTCTGGATGTCATTTCAAGCTGACCCCTCTGCCTTCTCAGTTCTTTCTGAAATGGGATCCCCACATCACCTCTCTTCCAATGCCACATGAATTTCTGGACCTTTTACTGTTTTGGGGAACTCGCTGAGGGGGAAGAGCTAAGTAAAGCCCGGGGGAGGGATGGGTGCTTTGGTTTGCAGAACACCAGGACAACAGTGTCAAGCTACTCTGTAGCATTTGAATGCCATTTGTTATCCCTGAGTCCTGCATTTTAGAACAAGGAATTCAAGGCGTGGAGCAGAGGAATTATGTGCTCACAGTAATGCAGCAGGTCAGTGACAGAGGCTGATTTCTTGTCTCCTGGCTCAGATTCTCTTAGCATTAACTAGCAGGGGGTGGGATTTTTATTGTCAGAGAGTTGAGTAATTGTACGTAATAGATGGTTTTCTCCATGAAACCATGAAAAATTGAAAATGTGCAAAATATTTTTTTAAAGCTATCATTATTCTTTAATTTATTTAGCCATATGCTTCAGTGTTTTTCAGTAATTGCTCAAACAAGAACAGATAATTAACCAAGAAGGCAATAAAACCATTAAAAAACCCAAATACAGATAAGCTTTTAGTGATGCTTTCAACCTCCTGAAACAGCCCTTTGAAAGGGTTTCACAGCTTGTTCTCCATCATGGCTGGGTATTCAGCAGCTCACGAGAGTCAGAGGCTTCCAAGGAGCTCAGCCCAGGTGAGAACTGAGCTGTGGGAGCAGCAGGATGAGCTCTGCTGGGATACAGCTGGGGAAGGGTCCCATGTTGTACTTCTGGGGGCACCAACTGATACTGCTGTAAGCTCTTCCCAAAAGTATCAAGTATTCTTCTCCAGAGGAGATCTTAGAGAAGGGATGTGGCACTTGGATTTAAGCTAAAGGAGAATAAACCCAACTGTGTTTAGATATATTAAAATGTACAAATAACGTGGTACATCCAGATATATTCAGTTACATCGTTCGAATTCCCTGTATATTCACACCCTCAAATTAAACTGTAATTCACATTTTCATTGTAATGAATGTTACGACTGTTAGAGGAATTGTGTATTAAGTGGTGTATCTGAAAAGGGGAAAAATGTTTCATTAGGGGGAAAGAATACCCTTTGCAGGCTGTGCCTGAGCGGTGCTGGGTGCTGGACCTTCAGTACAGTTTGCTAATCAGCATCAGAGTGGCTTCTGGGGTCCTGGTGTTCCTCAGCTGGGACGAGGAAAGGCTCTGTGCACCACTGCTGCAGCCCACCTGAAACATGGATGTAGCAAAAGGCACAGCTTATCTCTGCTCTTCACTTCATACTCGTGGGCTTATAGGCCATTCAGGCCTTCCATTTTCTATCGTGAACAAACTCAAAAAAAGGACAGAAATAGCTCCTTGGCACTAGCAAAGCCATTCTTTACATAGCTCAAATTGATTTATTCAGGTCAGAAATCAAAGCCAGTTTCATTTCTGCAGCTGGCAGGATAACTATTAAAGTTTAAAACCTTCACCAACGTAAGTACCTTAAAAATCGTATTTCTGTCTGAATATTTTATCTACAACATTTACAAGTGACATCTAAGATCATGGTAACTGAAGGAAATGGGAGTGGAAAATGTTTCTTATTATTATTTCAGTTGTGTTTACTTTGTGCATGCAGCAGCATTTCGCATACTGCCCCTCATAGCTTTGCCTTCAGAAGCACGAAAGCAATGATTTTGACCCTGTTTACATGGGAATTTCACTCAACAGAAAGAGGGAGAAGAGTAGTGGAGGAAAATTTGAAGATCTGTTATTTTATCTATAGAAATTGGTCATAAAAAGTCTGACTGGCTGAACTAAAAGTACATGTAACCTATTTTTAAAAGAGAATAGTCTTGTATGACTTTCCTTTTTGGTCTTGCTGAAGTCGACAGAAATGTAGATAAGAATAAGTGAGAGTCAGAAAATAATAGTGTGTTGTTTTATGGAGTTATTGGTCCTTTGTTAGACAAAACCAACAGTTACCAAGACCTATATTTTGAAAGAATGCTTACTATCTTCTCCATGCATTTTTATGCAATTGTATCATAGCAAGGCATTTTTCACCGCTGTGATGTTTTTCCTATTATTTTAATTTGTATTTTCTCTCTAAAATATGTAATCATGTAATCACTCCAACAATACCAACCTATTTTAAAGATAACATGGATATCTAGGTGTCTACTACTAAAAACACAAAGGAAAACAGACCTATTCGTTTTGGTGCAGGTCCTTGTAATGCAAAATAAAAAATCTGAAAAATGCTTTGTTTTCATACCTGAGTGGAAATGTGAGTTAACCTCTCATATTTCTGAGATATTGCCCAGTAACCACTAACAATGTGGAATCTTCTTACAAGCCCAAGTGCAGCTTTTTCTATACTTTGACTTTATGGCTCCATTCAAGTTCAGAGACTCTTTTTTTTTTCTGTAATTGCAGTTGAATCACAAAGCGAGAAGAAAAAATCTGTTCTTGTTCATGTCTCGTGTCTGCTTTGCAGCCCTTTGTGTCTCACTCTGTGCCCAGAGACTGCCCTACGCCTACACCTGCCACAAGAAGAATTATGTTTACACTGTTCTTACTAGCAGAGATACTCCCAGGTCAAAAGTTTCAGACTGGTTCAGAAAGATATCTGGGTCTGTGGATAGGATTCACGTATTTTTTTTACTTATCTGATGACACAAGTGCTGTTTCAGTTTGGTTTTCATAGTTGCACGTGCAGTGTTTGACTGAAATCACCAAAGGACTCAAGAAGTTGCTGACTGTCCTCTGAGATGTGTTTTGTGATCTCAGTCTCTGCATGGACAGCCACAAAAACAGACTTCTGGTCAAAGGGATCATTGTTCCCATCATTATGGGCAGATCAGTCTGTAATTCTGCTGCTAATGCTGGTATCAGTGTTTTGATGTGCAGAACGTCACAGGGATAATGAATACTAGCCCTTTCTGCTGTGTAAACAATACTGAATGAATGCGTTACTTGCAATGTCTAATTTTGATTTAAAAATGCGCCAGAGCACTCCTTACCCCACTCTGGTAGGAATTCAGAGTGAATAGCATCAACAGTATACTTTGTCTTGTGAGTATTAATTAATTTTATTCTCTCTGCCACAGTATTCAAAACCAGATAGGCATCCGGGGCCTATTCTGCACAAAGTTATGGAGTCTAGCTTTTCAGGCCCTCAGTCTTTCCCAGAGGCCTTGTCTCCTGACAGAGGAGCCCAGCCCGCCAAGCAACACAGGTGAGCGAGCGTGTGTCTGGTGAGAGACTGGGCTGGCGGCTGCGCGGGGAGGGTGGAGCTGCTGGTCCCGGGTTAGGTGTGCTGGGGCTGGGAGAGCTGCTGCATGCCGCGGGGCCAGCACAGCCTCCGCCGCCTTGTTCAGCAGGACGTCCAAGCATTTTCTTAGCTGCAGACATAAAAGGTAACAGCGATGCTCACTGCCTTCCCTGCGGTTTGTGCCAGCCCTGCAGGAAGCATTTACAGACCGGGCACAGCCCAGCCAGTGGAACAGCTGGAGTGGGAGGGACCGTAAAAACAAGACTTTCCTCATTGATGTTCACGAAGTTAATGACTCGTTTGCTGCAGAAAGACTTGGTTGCAAACTTCCAGCCTTTTTCTTTAAGCAAGAGATACTTGGAGTGAATCATGACTTATTTATGAAAACATGGTGGCCTTTGAAAACAGGGCTTAAAAAAGTGTGGATGGTTGTTCCCAAGAGAAAGAAAAAGGGGAATGTCACCAATCCCAGATGAGATTCAGATTAGAATTCTGCTTATAACTTTTTTTGGATGAGAAAGAGTGCAGGTGCTTCATTACAGGTCTAGAAATCAAACTGGAGTCTGGTACAAGCAATAACATTGGTAAAATGACAGTGGTAACATCTGGTCCAGGCACAGAGAAAGAAAAAAGGCTGGAAAAAAAAGAATTCTTAGAATTTTTTCAGCTAGATAGTGGAAGACTTCTTCAGCTGGAATGGAAGACTTGTTTATTAAAAGGATTTTTTTTTTTATTACTAAAAAAAAAAAGTCTGGGATTGCATGAGGTTATGATCTGGCTTCTGTAGTATTTGCTGCATTTGCAGTGCAGGCTCTCAGCCAGCTACATTTTTTTTCTCATTTGAATGAGTGATTTGCTTAATGTACAAAGTGCCACGTGTGAGCCAGAAAGGGAGTTTTGGGTCTTACCTGCTTTTACCTTACTTAAGCCTTTAATTTGGCATGAAAAAATAATGCCAACTGTCATGTCAGATCCATTTCTTAGGTCTTTTTCCTTATTACACAGAGATTTTCAAAATATGTTTAATAATTGTATTAAACATAGATGAACTATGGGACTGTTGCCCACGATGCTTTCTACAGAAGTTCTGGGAAGAATTTTATCACCATGTAGTCACAACATGAACTTCAGAAAAAACTCGGTGACATTCCCTTACCTTTTAATAGTGTGATTGCAATATCCAAGGAATGTCTTTGCTTCAGAACTAATGTAAGAAGTGGGATGACTAGTTAATTTATAAAGAATTCTTTTGTAGTTTTAAAGCTCAAAATTAGTTAATTGTACAAGGCCCTTGCTTTATGAAACATGCAACAGACTTGAAGACTTACAAGACTGTCTTTAATTTATGCACCATGTGACAGCTTCCTAATTTATTTTCTAAATAGTGTTCACTGTGGCCAAATGAGGATTTAATACTAAATATCCCTTCATTTCATTCCAAACCTGACTGAGCCTGGAAAACTTGTATCAGCTCTGCAGGTTCTCTCTTTTATGCTGTCATTAAATTCTACTGTTGCTTTATTTCTGCTTGCTACAGAAATACTTTGCTCTACATCCAGACCTGTTTTCTCTGCTGCTGTTTTCAAGGACACTAATGATAGGTGATCATTTCATAAAATCAGGAGCCGGCTGTTTCCAGGTCCTAAAACTAACACAGTTTTGGCCTGGCAGTAAGACTGCCAATGTAGGGAATCATTTGGAGTTGCTGAAATGTGACTGACTGAGACCATCTGATTATTTTACTCAGATTGTGGATAATAGCAATTTTCTGTCTCAACCAACCTCAGCTACACAGAAAGAATTAATGCAGATATTAAGCTGAAAACTGAAATTTAATCTCAAAAAATATTTTGCCTGTATTATTATTAATCTCCTAAAATATTTCGCCTGCATTATGCACTACTATTACAGCAGAACAATGTTACAGTGGAGGAAAGTTACATCTTCTGCTTGCTTATGGAAAATAACTCTTAGAACTGTCAGAATTCAAAATTAACAAATATGTTTAATCAGTAACTGCCTGCAAATTATACAATGTGCTCAAAAATTCATCTTGGATTATCTGTTGATCTTGGTAAGAAGGAAAACCCATACTGTCTTATTTTCTAATAGATAGAAATAAATTGGAGTTTTGTTAATTATGGGTTGAGTTGTGATCCCTTTGAATAGCAGTTTTCTTGGTAATTAGTCATCCTGACTTTCATTCATTGATTCAGTCATCCTTGATTTTAGAGGGATTCATTTCAGAGAATGCCATGATGAAAGCCAAAGGCAGAGGCTTTCAGCCTGGAGCAGTTGTATTGTCTTAAAAAAATGCCAAAATAGGATAAACTTACCCTAAAATTAATAATAATTTGTGTTTTCATTTTTAATGAACTTTTCACACCACAAAAAACATGGAAGAGATACGTTTTTTCATTTGGTAAGCCTTTTACTCTTTATGCTGCTAATGTAAGTGATTCAGTTTACAGCAGAGGAAAGAGTAAATTAGTTATTCTGCAAACAAGGCTATCGAATTTGAAAGAGCAAGTGCAGATAAACTAAAGCAACTAAAAATGTAAAGGCAGAGGAAGCCTGAAAGGAAGAAGGTGTAAGGAATCTGCTATTTTCCCAAAGAAAAAGCAAAGCTGATGGTGGGGCAGAGATAATAACTGAAGCAGTTTGGGCAATCCTGAATTAATAGATTTCATTTTTTAAGTTAGGATGACTATTTGAGGACAACAGTAGAATATGAACAGAATTAAATGTATGAAAACAGACATTCCTGTAGTTAAAGTGGAAGTAAAATGTGGAAATCAAAGCTCTCAAGATGGTTTGGTTAATCTTGATACAAAAAAAAAATCTGGAGGGAGAACCAGCTAATGAAGTTTCACATCTGGGAGCAAAATCTATAAAAATGGAAACTGTGACATGAGATGATGGATTAACAAGTGTCAAATATTTAGGAAGATGGAGAATTTATCAAAGTAACTAGGAACCAGTTATGTTGAACTTGTATAGTGAAGACTTTAGGATAAATGTGGGGGAAGAAGATTCTTGGGGTAGGTATAAAAAAGGCAAAAAATTGTTTACTATCTCACCAAGAGCAGGTACTGCAACATATGCACTGATGATTGTATTTGTATTTGGTGTGGGTGAGTTAGATCTCTACACAAGCTCAGTCACTGTTGTCCTATGTGTCTAATGCCTTTAAGGGGAGAAAATAGGGAGAGGCAGAAAAACTCTAATGTGGATCCACAGAGGTGGTTAAAAAGGAGATATTAAGGACTTGTGTTGAGAAGGGAGGACATTCACCTGTGCAGCACCCAAGGAGTTACTCGGCGCTGGGGACAGACTTTGTTCAATGCTCTTGTGCATGACCTTGGCACAAAAAAAGCTGGAACACAGCATAGCGTGAGAATGCACCTCTGTTATCTCACCTGGTTAAAATGGCCTCCCAGCTGCCATGGACTCAAATTGCATTCCCAAGCTAAGATGAGCAATGAATGATTCATGTTCCATAGAAAGTGTTAGGAAGTCTGTCTTATGTCAGTCTTCAGTTCAGGAGACTGGAAAGGGTGTATGACTGCTGCTTATAAATACATGAGAGCAAGCACAATGAGAAGACCTATTTAAAATGGAGAAGTGTGATGGCACATATGCCAGCTGAATATCCATCAGAAGTAATTTTAAACTGAGAAGAAGTCTCAAAGTTTTCACTATAGAACACCTTTCTGTAATAGTAGCCTGGATATCATCATCAGTTTAGGGTGGAGGTTGACCAATGCACTAGAGGGAGTATATGGTGAGGTTATGGCAGATGTTCAAACTCAGTGCCACTGAGGTACCTGAAATGCTCTGTTCCCTTTTCCTATTGTTCCATCACCAGGATGGTGACCAGATGATGCAGGAATCATTGAAGGATTTTCATAGAGTTCCAAAGTCCCTGAGTAGCCTCAACACAGGCTATTCCCAAACACAAGCATATTATGATGGAATCAATAATGCTCACATTTCAGAAACTAAGAGCAGATTTGTAGCTGTAGGCTGTATTGCTGAAATTGGTTGAAAGTCTCAGTAGCTGATCCATACGAATGTTAGCAGTAGATTGTCCATCAGCATAAAAAGGTGGCGCCTAGGGAACATCAGAGGACACTGGCAGCTGGCTCTGTCACTGGGGTATGTATTTACTGGGTGGTTTGTAATTAACTCAAAAGTAGTACAGAAATATCCCAGAGTTATTGTAAAAACACTGCTGGTCTTCTCTTCATGAGCATGGTTAACTGCACTTGGGAGTGTGTATGTGCCCCAAGAAGAGAATACTCTTCCTGTAGGATCTGACTTTGTTTTCACTCAGTTGCTCAACCCAAACAAAATTCTCACAGAAAACAATTTGCAACAATGAATCCCAAGAACTTAATTAACTTTAGGATGTTTGAACTGCTTTTTTCCAAACATTAATTCATCACAACTGTATTTCTCCCTAGTTTGTGCATCACTCGTGAACCAGTTCATGCATATTCTGATTTTTTTATTCTGGAGTAGCTGATTGATAGATTTTAAGGACATATCTGCTACAGCTTTATTGGTATATTTTATTGAGTGGCTCAGTTCATGGGCTAGTTTCTCTTACCCAGTTAGACTGGAGCGTGGGGAGGAAGAAACCATAATGTTGGCTAAAGGAAAATAAATTCCCTGAAGAAATCAAAAAGGCTTTGTTTGCCTGAGAGGGAGGAATTTTTCACATGAGCAGTAGGAAAGTCTGAGAGGGACATTACATTTTCATTGCTGATATGAACATCAGTTCTGTGTAAAAGGAAAAACTTTGCTATGCTGGAGATCCTTTTCCATAGAACTTGTAACAGAAATTCTCAGGGTTTTTTTGGTGCCTGGAGAAACAAGTGTTGTCCTGCAGCTTGCAGCTGCACTGTCTGTAAGTATTTCCTGACCCTTAGTGAATTTGTCTTGTCCATGACCACAAATTATTTTTTTTCATTCTTCCCTCAGGTTTGGGTTTTTTTCTGTCAGAAATGTTGAAAGCATAAGAACCTCACATTAGCAACAAATCAGTTGCTTAGGCTCTGTCAGTGCTGGAAGTTCTGTGGTTGCAGGATGGTGGCAGATCCCTTTGGTCTCAACCTTTGCTGCTGTTTATACCCATTGCCTTAGGTGTAGCTATATGTGGTGAAATTATGTCTGTTACAAACAGAACTTTTGTGGATTTGCATATGAATATTATTACATAGGAGACCGTGTGCTCTCATCCTACACGGAAGATGCTCAAAGGCATCAAACCAACCACAAATTAAACAATTAAAATTTCTAGTTTCAAAGACTCATAATCAATCTAAAGTTTTTTTTTTACTTTTGTATTACATTGATGACTACGTTCAAGTCAATAAAAACCCCAAAAATTCATTATCCATCACAAATTATTCATTCACCTGCATCTTTTGAGATCCCCTGCTGTATTAATCTCAGGCTCCCCTGAGCAGAAATTGTCAATCATTTTGTGTTGTGGTAGTGTTATTTCAGAGAATATGAACTTGTAACTGGCAACTCGAACTCAGCCTTCAGAACTGAGAGGCCAGTAGTACTTCAGTTTTTTAAAAAGGTTTTTTCACAGCCTCCTTAGCAGCAAAGGAAAAATCTTTCTAAGGAAGTATCAAAAATCCTGGAGGGAATGCTATTGCTATGGGTTGTCGGTGTTTTCAATTAAAAAGCACTAGAAAAGTAAGTGTGGAAGAAAACAGAGCTTAGACTGTGATGGAACAGAGCTAGCCTGAACAGTAGGATAGAGAGTGTTGAATTTATTTCTTATTTTAACTTTGGGCAGGAAAGGTTGATTTTAGTGGAAATGTACACTCAAAGAGAATTTGTCCAAGGTATTTGGAACAAGCAAGAATTGCTTTGGGAGTAGATGTGGCCCTAACAATAAATAAAGTTCCCACTAGGTAAAAAATGCAGATTACTTTTGGGTCACATTATAATAAGAAAAAAGAAGCAAACTTATCAACAGTCTTTTGCATTGCTGAATTTTGTCACAAGTTGGAATTACTCACACAGCCAAAAATAATGACTCGTAAAAGGCATCTACAAAACCTATGTTATCATTAAAGATGTAATAGAATATGAGGTAACACATGCATTTCTGAGACCCAGAAGCTGCCAAGAGAAATAGGAGTAGCTGCAAAATGAATATTCAGTCACGCCATGCAGTACAGAGACCTGTTAGCAGTAAAAATGGGTTGTGCCTTGCCTTAGTTCTGTGTTCCCATGTTTCTGCATTAACAAATTTATGGTTTACGTACCAAAACTGGGGACTCTAGATACTTTTTCATTCCTGTGTGAAATGAGAAAAAAAATCCATTCTCCTTCCAAAACACCAGAAAAATGTTTACCAAAGCAATTTTCTAAAACAAGTAGAGCACTATTACTTGTTTTTATCAAATTCAGGTTTCTATTATATCATATAAAGAAACAACATGCTATTTATCAATATATATAAACAAGAAAGCAATCTGTGTATAAAACAAGAATGAAACAATATAGAAATCTTGTTCAGGGTGGAGAAAACTTGTCTTAGCTTCTTCAAGCTGCAGTTCATAAGCTTCACTTACATTCTTCACTTACACTTTTTCTCAATTTAATGGTTTTGTGTCAGGAAAGCAGCCCCTCGTAGGCTGATAGACAATATATTGGGCTTTCAGTTTAGGATCTAATTTTGAATTCAGCTGTGGCTATGAAAGAGCTGTATTGTTTGTTTATACTGTCTGAGGACTCAACTCTGTATAGCAGGATTATGATATGCAGCATGGAAAAGAGAAGCATCCTTCATCAAGTGCAAGAAAACATTTCATATACTGGGCAATTATTTTCATTCCTAGAAAAGAGGTGATGTATTGAATATGGCATAAACAGCAGCCAATGGTGGATTGGACTATTATATTTCCATAGATAATTTCTACTGACATCATAGACTGCCACAGCAAAGTTCATAAGAACAGTAATCCATGCATTATTAATCCTGAACCTTTACTTCGCAGAATTTTATGCTTTTGGTGTGATAATTTTTGCCGTACTCTTGGTGTCGTTCCTAGAAGTCTCTCTTCATGCTGCAGCCCAGGACAAAAAAGTGGGATGCTACATAGAAATGCCTTTCGGAGGACTCCTCCCTTGCCTCGGGGTAGGTTCAATGGAATTACAGGACCAGCATATCAACAGCTCGAAGAGTCGAGGATCGCAGACCAGGACACGATACCTTGTCACGGGTGAGTAATGCCATGCCTGAAGTGAGCCAGTTAGTGGCTTTTAACACGGTGATTTTTAAAATAAAATAATGTACATTGTGAAGTTGGCTTTCTGTAGACTGAAAACTGATAGGGTCATACAGGTTCGTCTTTGAAAATGCACAAAAAATACGCTATCTTTTTTTCCTTTTTAAATTCAGTTTATCAGAACATTGACTGTGAGCTCCAGCTGTACATAAGGTCTGGGTTTCAGCAGTGTTCCTGAGAACCTACAGCTGCCTTTGAAGTCCTTTGCAATTGCTGAGATACTTTGCATAATATTTACATATCCCTATAGATTTCTAAAGACTTTGCAGAATAGTACAAGCATATTTTATATAAAAATAGGAGTGATATCTGGAACGGAATAAAAACCCCACCCAGTTTCACCTGTATGAAAAGGTGAAAACTGGTGGTTTTCAGGTGAAACTGGTGGGGTTGGGTGTCAGGTGACTTCTTTTAAGTAAGTTTGACTCACACCTCTGTCATTGTTACTATTTGCTTCATCTGAGGAAAAAAAATGTTTATTGCCACTTGCAGTAAATATATTATCGTTCATTTGTATGATGTGTACATATAATTCCTGGTGAAAATTTCCTACTGAAATTGCCACCCTTCTAGAAAAGGTGCAGGGTGGCAGCCTTCCCTCTCCAGTGGCAGTTGTATGATGCAGGGAGATGCTGTAGCCTCCTCCCAGGCTGAGGAGTGAGGTGCAAAACAGCAAAGCTGTGGGTAATTGTATTTACTCTTGTCTAGGAAATCAGTGTGTGATTGCATGTTATGCATATCAGCTTGTATTGGCCTGTATTTTAAATCTGCAGTTCTGCAAAATTTTATTTTGGGACCAGACTGTGACCCCATCTGGCCTCAATCCGCTCAGGCACTTCATCCATATTTTGTGCACTAAGGATGCTTACCCTCTAAATATCTGCTGGTTTCACCGTGTTGGTGTTCTCACTGGATTTCCAGCCCAAACAAAAAGTTTCCTTGTCCCCTGCAGAATTACACTGCTTCCTTTTTTCTCGTTTTTCGCCTCCATCTTTCTCTAAAGGGATGCCCAAATCAAAGTGGTTTATCTCCCTAATTCTGTGAGCATTCTGAACTTCATCCACCTGAAGTGTAGCCATATCTACAGGTAGAGCAGGGGGGTGTGTGTGTATCAGTGCAAGTGCTTACAAGGCTGACCCAAAGCCTGGCAGAGCCACTGGACTGATTCCCATCCATCTTAATGGACCTTATTGTCAGGCCCATACACTGCACACCTTTAGCCACAGAGCTTACAGCAAAGCTACTGGGACTCTGCAAAATAAAATCCATTTCAAATTTAAAGGTTCAGTCCCTTCTGTCTCTCTTTGATATCTTCTTAAAGGGGGCAGTAAAATTATTGTGCTTCTTTCAGTTTCATTCTTTAATTTAGACTCTTACACACTGGATAACATAATTACTGTTGAATATTTATAAATGTTTGCTTTTTTTGCTTGGTTTTAGGAGGAGGGTGGAGAGAGAGCTGCACTTGGAAACACATGCACATGAATTAATTTATTCAGACAAAATAATTTTTCAGATAAAACCCCAGATATATTTCTTTGGAGGAACTGTGGTTCTGGGAAAGTTAATTATAGGAAAATGTAATTAAGGTTCTGCAATTACAGTTCTAAGTCTCAGTCTATTGAAAACAGCAGCAGTCTGGTGTCACACACAGAAGCATGGATCAGTTTGT
This sequence comes from Machaerirhynchus nigripectus, assembly GCA_013397975.1. NCBI lineage: Eukaryota > Metazoa > Chordata > Aves > Passeriformes > Dicruridae > Machaerirhynchus > Machaerirhynchus nigripectus. Next base: position 879,990 of record VZRQ01009973.1, read on the forward strand.
AATTAACCAAAAGCCCAGTCTCACGTGGTTCAGATGTAATATCCCTTCTAGTTTAATACTTCACCTGTTGCACACAGTGTATGCACTTTAATTCACCCTCAGTTCTCCTTTGAAAGCCCTGTGAGCACAGGGCAGAAACATGTAATTCTGGCATAAAATTGGTGTTTCTTTCTGTATTTCAAAAAATATGGAAATACGCCAGGCATTGCGTTACATGTCACTGCTGCTGCCACTTCGTTTTCAAAATACCAAGAATAATTGAACCTCTATTGCGGAACTGGCAAATGTTACTGTTTTCTCACCAAACCCATTTTAATTCAGTCTTTTCTTGGTTTTGCTTATATATCATCCATATAATACATACATTGCATGAAATTCATTAAAAACATTCACTCCCTTTGTTTTCAGGGTGCAGCCCAGAATATATTTAGGGCCTGAATTACCAAAAAAGGGACTAATGCAACTGATGCGATCTCTCCAGCTATAGTCGTTTGAACAATTATATATAAGCAAAGGAAACAAGAATGGGCACAACCCAAAGGTCTGCACTGTTTTGTTTTCATTTATTTTTTTTAATTGTCCTCCCTCAGGAATAATATCCCTGATCAGTATTTCAGCTTGAGAGCTGGTGTAAAAGGCCCCCTCCATGAATGGCTACAGGTGTGTCTAAGCATAGTGCCAATGTAATTAACCAAGGCTGAATCTCAGATGGAAACAGCTGCAGCTGTAGAGCACAGACAAGAAGTTCTAGCACCTATCCCAGAAAGCTGCTTGTGCTATTATTCCCCCAGGTCCCACTTCCCAAAGCAGAATCTCTTTCCCTCACCTAGCAGCAAAGTTCCCAGCACTTCCTCCTTATCGCAGAGCTCCCAGCTGCACCTCCTGGGGATGCCAGGAGAGTTCGGGTGCAGGGCTGTGCAGAGCTCCACGTGTGCACGAGGGCAGGGGGATGTGTGCAGCAGTTGTACAAACTCAGTGCCACACACACGAGTTAATTACAGGTCAGTGGCACTCTGCTGGAAATGAGCCTAAAGTTACCTCCTGCTCCCTCCTGTCTGACAGCTCGCCAGGAAGATGGGGCCGGAGGAAACCTTTCCAGTTAATTACTGTTTGTGCCAATGCTGGACTACGGCAGTTTCATGCAATCCAGTTTCTTTTCCTTAACCCTTTTTCTGCTCATACCAAAAAGCAGGATGGACGTTTGAGTAGAAGGATATTCCTTGTGAGGTCTAGTAGGCTTAAGGAGCTTTTGGAATAATACCCTTCAGGTCAGAGCACCTGCTTCCACACCAGATCGAAATGTTGCTCTCCTCATCCATGGATAAAACATATTAAATTCACCATTAGCTTGCCTTATTAAATAGTGATAAGCTGATTATAAATAAATTATGTTCTGGTACGGAGGTGATGTCTGTGCTCCTTAACAATCATGACTGGTAATACAGTAACTCTTAGAGCACTATATTTCTAGAAGTACTAATTTCAGATGGGAAACATCTTTTTTTTTTTTCTTTTTTTGGTCATTGTTTATTTTATATTTAGTATACTTTCCATTTCTACTTTTTTTAAGTATTTCTTGTCAACAAAACAGAGTTTGGCTTTGAAACAAAATAGAAATGTTGATAAAAATGCATTAAGTTGCCTCACAATAAATAAAATCATGCTATAATATGTATTAGTGGAGGATAACGGATTTTTTTTTAAACGGCATTACAGCATCACGAGAACACAGACATTTGCTCACGTCTAAATATTAGGTCTATTTCCAGATGAAATCTCATAAAACAAATCAGGCCAACATTATGAGTATGGGCTATTGAAAAACAAATGTTTTTCAGAGGTACACTGCACTTAGATGCTCTGCTTGTTTGAAGGGGAGTACAGACAATCATTTCTATTGTAAATAGAGACTACACAGACCTGAGTGTTTAATGTGCTTTTTATCTGCACTTTTTTGAAGTGTTTTCTTAAAACAACCATTTGACATTGAGAGTTCTGACACAGAAAAACTCATTTCCCCAATCAGAAATGTAGAATTCCAAATTTAATTTCAAAGAAATTTAATAGTACCTTCTAAATTTTGAGATGTTTTAAAAAGAAATTTCCATTATGCTCATGTACTGCTGGGCAAAATGAGACTGAGAAAAAAGCAGATTTGAGAATCAAAACCAGTCTCCAGAGCCTGTAGTTTTCCCCAGGGCCCCACCACGGCCAGGTGCTCCTCTGTTGCAGGAGAAAATGGTGTGTGTCTCTTCAGCAGAGTTCACTAAATCTCACACAGTGTCCCTGCTGCTGGTTGCATCTGACCGCTTGATGTACAACAAGAACTCTCTTTCACTCTTTCCAGGTATTCATCCAGTGGTTTAAAAACTCCTCAGAATACTTCAATAAATATGCAACTGCCTTCAAGAGAGACAACCCCATATTTTAATAACGTGGATCAGAAGGACTTGGTCGGCTATTCCTCTTCAAGGGCCAACTCCGTTCCCATCATCCCGTCTGTGGGCTTGGACGAAGCCTGCATGCAAATGCAAAATGTTTCTGAAGTAACAGGCATCAAATGGTGCAAAAACTCCTATTCTGCTGAACTTGTCAATGTGAGTTCCCCAGTCAGTAATTGTCTAATAGCAGAACATCACGAAGTGAAAATATTGCTAGAAACTGTGCAGGAGCAGATCCGGATCCTGACGGACGCGCGGCGGTCGGAGGACTTGGAGCTGGCGAGCACAGAGGCGGAGAGCGGCGCCAGCGAGAACACAGCCTTCCTGCCCATGAGCCCCGTGGCCAAGGCAGAGCGAGAGGCACAATTTGTCTTAAAAAGTGAAACGCAAAGAGACTCGGTATTGACCAAGTGACTCTGTGTGGGGGTTGTGGGAGGGGAAACGAGAGATCTGTGCATTCGATGCTTTGCTAAACAGGAAGGGAGGAAGTTAAATACAAATTATTTATATGCATTAATTTAAGAGCATCTACTTAGAAGAAACCAAATAGTCAATCGCCCTCATATCATAGTGTTTTTTAACAAAATATTTTTTTAAGGGAAAAGTTCCAGGAGGGATGAAGCGTGCTTTCAGGTGCTTTCTAGGCAGGATTACACAGTTTCAGTTAGAGAGGATTGTACCGTGGTCCTGTTTGGCTGACCGAAGGCTTAGGCTATGCATCTCTTTTTCAGTAAAGGCCAAGTACCATTCTTAGATGCATTTCTGGTTTCAGGGCAGCACTGCAGCAAGCTGCTGGGTGGGGATTCAGACCCTGCGGAACACGTCCTGTGGGCCCAACACAGATCCAGTCCCCTCTCCCCCTCTGCTCTTTATTCCAGGTCACACCACAAAAACAGGCACACAGACACCTACTTCTGAGTTCTTGTACCTGCTGTGGAATGACGACAACATCCCTGAGCTGAACAGATGTTCAACTCTCAACCTTAATTTGATGTGTCAGTCAGCCCAAGAAATTCAATTGAATCACTTAGGAGCTTTGGGATTGGCCAAGAGTGGGAGCAGGATTGGGGTCTGTAGAGATTCAGTGGTCAGGAGCCCACAGCTGTTCCATCTTCTGAGCTTTGCCTATCAGAGCTGCCTTGGTGGAGAGTGAGGAAGAACAAGAGAAAATGCACAAGTGTGTATTACAATAGGTTTGGGTTTAGTTTCTGGTTTGAGTTTTTTTAAGTGGAAGCATAAACTCCGTTGTTCGTTAGCACCCCTCAACATTTCTAAACTTTTACACTTTGGAGGCATTTGTAAGCTCTCAAGGAGCCCTTTTCAGTGTGTGTGTATTTCTTTTAACTTATTTTTTATTATGGCTTGTTCAGAGAGGAGTCAGGGAGATCCAATATGATCAAAATCCAGCCAGTAAGTGTCCATGCTGCCTAATTTGTTCCTGCATTCAGTTCTCCAGTCACTTTAATTAATTACAGCTTAGGCTTGTGAACTTTAAAGCTTCAACCCTGCAGATGGTTCAGTTTGGGCAGACCACAGGCATGCAGAGATCTGACTCTAATGGAGCTTTCTAAGAGCAGATGGTTTCCAACAAGTCACTCCCTGGGGGGGATCAAGGCCTTAGAGAGGAAGTCTCATTCCCTGGTTGCCATATCCTAATCACATTATAAGCACTTTTTGCATCAGCTTTCTTTTGAGTTCCTCTTTCCCCCCGCCCCCCAAATTGTAACAAAATGTGCCAATAGTGCGATGAATTGGGTTCAGTGACACGTGTTACTGGTTATATTAGTGTTAAAATATCTGCTTATTCTTGGGGGGGAAAGAAATCAGCTATAACAAATAAATGCTAAATAGCCTTCCCAGGTTAGTGTCAGGAGATTGATTTTAAAAATTACAGTATATACAGAATGTATTAAAATACTCCTTTGAAGCAAAATAATTGTTAAATTTATTAATGTGCCCCAGACTTTCTAGTTCACAAGTCTCAAGACTTCCCAAAATAGCACAATCAGTCACACAGTACTGTTGTATGTTGAGTCAGAATAAAGCAATATTTTAACCTCTGTCAAGTAAATTTGGATAAGAAATGCTGAAGGTGTATGTCTTTTTTTTTTTTTTGTTAAGGCAGTAAAAAAAATTATTATTCACAGTCTTCATTCAGCAAGTCTTATTTTGGGTTGCTTTTGTGGTTTTGGGGGTTTTTTAAAAGATGAAGTTGATGAAATTGTCCTGTTTACAGAATTTTCTATGGCTGTAATCTTTGCTGTGTGTTTTCAATAGAAATATGTTTGAGGGCAAGCTATTGTTTTATGCCCCAGGATGGAGCGTGGGTCGTTCAGACTCCCTTCTGCAAAGACACAGAGCTTTTGTTGTAGCAGTGAGGTGAGGTCCCCGTGGGGTTTGGGCTCACCCTGACCTTTTCCTGCAATATGTGGTGGCTGGGCACAGTGCACGAGCCGAGCTGACTGTGGCCCCAAGGCCACACCAGATAAACCCTCTGAAAGGCAGGGTGGATGAGGTGGGCCTCAGCTTTGCATCCCTACGATTGTTTGACTTTTCTGTCAACACCATTTGCATCCCCCCATCTCAGGACATGAGCAAAGGGAGTTTGCCTCTGCCCATAAGCCCTGTGAACATACCTGTAGTATAAAAACTGGGTGCTATTTAAAGCTCTGGTTCAACAGTTTGCAAAGGGTGATCACAATTAATAAACTGTTCACTAATAATTTTATCGAGATGGTCTCTCTGCAATACAGTGCAGAATCCTGCCCAAAATGATGTTTAAAAATCAAATCTTTTCAATTCAGATGCAAGATCATCCCGCCCCCAAGCTCTGCAAATTCACCTCTGGCAACACAATGGAAACACACAGCAAGATTTCAGTTGAAGAAAGAACCATATCAGAAGCAATGCCTTTAGGGAGAGAATGTGTTCATGCAGCACCCCCGAAAGACCCAGAGAGAGGAGACGAGCAATGTATTTAAGAGAATGAAATGTTTTACTGAATGATAGCTGAAGATCTGAAATGGTGAGGATATCTTTGGTTCATGTTAGAGATACGATCTTGTACTCAGCAAAGGATGTGTGACTGTTATATGTTAACTGTTCTATTCAGTTCTCAGCATGTTTGAATAGAGAGACGTTAATATTAACCCATGACAGACTAGTGTATTATTTGTTAAGAGCACCGCTTCAGATCTTATTGAAACTGTCATTGTTTGCAGAGGAAAACAAAAAGGGTGGAAAATATCCAACTAGGTAGCCTTAATGTTGTTTGTGTGGTTCTCTAATGCAACTGTTTTCCTCTGTGGACCTTCCTGTTTTACAGTGAATGGGGCAACATTTTCTCTGAGGTCTGACAATTAATTGTGTAAAGGATCCATATGAAAGTCGTACTGAAACAGCCGAAATGGTAGGCCAAATTTTGCTTTACTTCTGGTCCCACTGAACTCGTGGATTGGAAGGGATGCAAGTCATTGAGAAATGCAGTTCATTCCTAAAATTACATCTTTTCCCAGCCTTGGAGACAGTCTGTAATCCCCCTAGAAGAGGCTCTGAACTCAGTCGTTTATTTGCAACATAATTAAAAATTTTATCTGACCTATGAAGTTCCAGGTGTAGTCTGGTGTGAAAATTTACCCACAGAGCGCTGCATTCAAGCAAACTGTGAGAGCAGCTGACTAAATGAATTGAACTTCCCCTGAACTGAGCAGAGAGAAGGCCTGTGTCTCCAGCATAATACCACGGAGGAGAATTATGAGAGGCATATGTGCTGATCTTTTTTTATTATTATTATTTCTGTTTAGAATTTCTTCAAAAACAATCCAAAATAACCTTTAAAAAAAAAAAAAAAGTAGAAGAATCCCAGCATTTGAAATAGGAAATGTAGGTAAGTATGGGCACATTTCATAGTGTTAAACATTGAAAAATTCTTCAGTACCCCAAGACCCAAAGCTGAAATGTCGCAATTTTTGCAGGCTCACGTTTAGATCAACAAATGGTTCTGTGGAACAAGAGCTCTTCAGAGTGCTTTTGGTACCCAGCCACACTCTCAGCTGGTGTAGTCAATGCAGCAATGACAGTGTATGTTAACAGAGGATCACGTCCCAAATCTGTGCTACTTGATGTGCAGTGTGGTGTCACAAAGCTTGGTCGCCTCCCGTGTGGTGTAAGCACTGCTACACTGATTTGTTTTGCTTTTTGGCATCCCAGCAGAGTGTGAACACTCTCAGCAGAGCGCGGTGCGAGGTTCCTTGGCCGAGTGATTGGTTTGCCAGGGCTCAGTGTCCCTGGCCAGGCTCTAGCAGCAGTGAGCTTGCCACCTGTGTGCCCGATCCCAAAGCCACTCACCAGGATCCTACAGCTTCAAGGTTAAATTGTGAAAAAAAACAAAGAGTTGATGGCATGTGCTTATGACCAGGCATGTGCTCAATATGCTCCCAAATCGAAACGTTCCATTAATTCATATCTACTTCTCATGTAAGTAGGGAGAAAATCTGGATTCCTTTTCCCAATTTCTCCCCAGGTTCCTGTAGTCTCCTTTTGGATGTTACTTGAACATTTCTTACTCTTATAAGAAATTCTGAAAATGAATACCAAAGAACTGTGAAAGAGTCCCACCTGCAGTAAATACATTAGAAGCATGAAGGAGCAGACCTGGAATAAAAACTGGGTTTGAAAGTGGTATTAATATCAATTTCCTTTCAATAAAATAAAATTTCCCTGTAAACTCTTTGCCCCTTGGGAAAACAATGAGCTTACAAAGTGATTTATTATCTTGCCATGAATTTAAAATGTTCATCTTCAAGGAGATTGGGAAAAAGCAAATATTTAGCATACATTTTTCAGCTTTTGTGATTTATTTTTATTTTAATTTTATTTCAGCAGCCTAACAGGTCAATGAATCTATCTTCTGTATTGTCTGACACATAGTCATAAAGTCTCCTCTTTTGTGGTCTAAAAGCTGCACTGTTGGATTTCCTTAAAGAGAACAAGATTTTATCTAAATTTTATTTTAAAATTATTCATAGAATAATATAGTTTTTTATCTTGCTGAAAATATAAAGTCATACAAACCTTTTTGCTTTTGTACTGCATTATTGCTGAATTTACAGCAAGACTGTGCTTCCTCTGTTTTGATGCCTACTCACATGAAAACAACTGTGAAAAAACTTGAAAACCCAGGTTTTAGGGTTAGACTTGGCACTACCAAATCATGGTATCATGCAGGATTTCTGTATTTTCAATAGCAAAGTGCAAACATGATATAGAAATGAAATACCTACAACAGCAGTAAAACTACTAATAAAGTAGGCTTGTGTTTGGGTTTTGGGTTGGTTTTTTTTCATTCTTACTCCATAGCAATTAGAGGATTGTGCCATGGGAATTGGTAGTCTCTTGCAAGAAATACAGAATGTATTAGTGAGTGGAAAGTCATCGCTGTAGCCCAGAACTAGAAAAGCCACAGTGGAGGAGAAAACACTCAGCCAATGTCTGCTGCAGGGGGTAAGACTGCTTTCATCTTAACAGTGAAACCCAGTACAGTTGTTTACCTGTTGCAACTGCCAAAAAAGGTAAATTCTCTCAATTTATTAATGATCACGGTGGTAGTGTTTGATTAAAGGAAAAGGGGCAAAAATTCCCAAATTTGTAATGCTTGCCCTGTCCCTTGGAACAAATCTAATTATGTTTTGGTTCTGTATTATTAAAGCACCGTTTCCAGTGCTTCAGAGGCAGAGCGGGCACACCTCACTGACAGCCTGCACTGACTCTTCCTTGCTTGAAAAGATTTAGCACTTTCCTCTTTGATCAACAGTCCTGTAAACAAGGAGTGATTTTCTAGTACCCCACAAGGCTGTTCTTCTGCAAGTTTTCCCAGATAAATAATAAAAATACAGCAAGACCACCTGTAGTTTTAATTTTTAATATAAGAAACTATATATAGTATTTTATAGCGATAATGGAGAGGGATTATTGATGACTGAAGTATGTAAATAAACTCTAGGCTATAACGTACATCAGCGGCATGGAAATCCTGTATTTGTACCACAGCTTTTAGTAATACATTCTCTTAACTCCATCAGGAGACCTACATGCAATTTAATTTTTTTTTCCTTAAGGGAAACCACGGTCTGTACCACATCTCTGTAGTGACTGGGCACTGATGTCCCCCGTCCTTATTTCTTCCATTGCACGACCCCGTCCTGTGCTGTCCCATGCCTGCTTTGGTCTAACTGAAATCACTGAATTTGTAACGATTCAGCTCCTTTATTCACGTTCAGTTTTACCTTGCCCTCAGAATCAAGAGTATCAGCCTGACATTTGGGACACTGAATAAATTTAGGGCCTTAAACAATTTAATGCGTTTAACATTTGTCTGCTTTGGTTTGACCCGATGGGAAATCTCTGCCTTGAAGGAGGATTTATGCAGCCCGTGCCGCAAGGCACTTTCCTGCCATTCCTTCGGATGTGCCACTATCAACCTTTCCAGTCCCTGAGTCAGCCACCCTGAGTTCTCCTGCCCAGCACTGGGAAGTACTGTGAGATTACAGACCACAGCCTCAGACTTCTTTCAGTGTACCAAAGACCAGAAGTCATCTGACATGTCCTGGGCTCTGGCGTCAGATGTGACTTTCTGCCTCTTACTACTAAAATGTCTCCAAAGGTTAAGGTCTCTAATATGCATTGCATTAAATTATGTAATATAAATAATGCCAAAGTTCATAAAATTAAGAGTTATATGGCAAATACTATTTTTAAATGTATGTCTGGCTTTGAAGGAATATGGAACAAGAGCTCCCAGTTGTGTAAATATTTGGAAACAAAAAACAACAAATAATAGTAGAGGAATATAAAAGAATACTACCAATAATTAATATTCTAAACTAAAAACTAGTCCCTTGCCTTCTCTGAAATAAACAGTAGTAGTTGAAGGTTATCCAGATGCATCAGGGACATGAAGAGGACTCAGTGAGGTTGGTTTATAAGTCATGTGTCTAAGACCTTTTCTCAGGAAATCCAGGCTTGGAGTTTCCCTTGCTTACATTAAGATGATTCTTTCATAACATGAAATTTACTCCTATGCATTGCATACCTCAGCATAAGCAGGACAGAAACACAGTACAGGCTTCACTTTGGCTTTCTGGCTCAAGTTATACTCACTTGCTTTAGATTATCTCTGATCTCTTCTAGGAAAGGATAAATGAATATCCAAAAAGACAAGAAGAGAGACTTGAATGATTGATGACTCTTTTTTTCAAAAATCAAACAATTGCTACTAAGGTTGGAGCCATCTGCTGAACTTCAGTGTTCTAGAAATAGCTGAGACTTTCACTGCTCTTGATGGGGCAAACAGCAGGTGGTAGAAGCATCACCACCCTCACCACCCCAGCAAGACACACTGGGAACAACTGGAGAATAGGGTAGGGAGCTTCTCCTGACTGTGGCACGGCTCTTTTCATGGGTGAGGAGGGATGGATTTTGTGTCGGGCCAGGTAACATCATCTGAGAAACTTGCCTTTTGTTTCCTTCTCATTTCAGTGAAATTGTGGTCATCAGCACTAGTTTGTTTTTTAAGTTAGGGATTTCCAAATTCTGCAATCCTTTGAAGTGTTGAATTTAGGAAGCAAAGACTTCCAGAGAAAAAAGAAAAATTTCTTCTGCAATTTCTTAAACCATTGCAATGCATGTATTTTGTTAACTATGTTTTTAAAAATTAGATGTTGCAAATCTAAATTACAAATATTTAGTTTACATCATGATAAGAGGAGATGGGTAAGACCTGTGTTTTATGTTTGTCTCCTGATCTAGTTGAAGGTGTCCCTGCTTGTTGCAGGGGTGTTGGACTAGATGACATTCCAACCTGAACTGTGCGAATTATGTTCAAGTTAGCTCTTTCAAATTGCCCAAAAAAGCTAGATATTTAATCAGTGATGACTTCCATCAGCTTTGGGTTGGAAAGGTAAATAAGATACTTGGACTGCATAAAACTTCCAGGTCAGACTGTGGAGTTGCACAAGTGGCAGCTGTTTCACAGTTAATGTGAAGGCTCCCAAAGGAGGATATTTATGGTGGCTCAGCTCTTGAGCTGCCTGAATTAAACCCCAGGTCTCTGCCTATGCAGTGCTAACCTCTGCTCCTTCCCAAAGGTGACCCACAGGGTGTCTGAGCTCCTCCACCAGCGACTCTGCCGAAAGGCAGGTGTCAGCACTGACTTGTGTGAGGGCCCCTCTCATTAAATCAAAATTAAATGACATGAGCTAAAAATTGATGGGATGGATTCTCCCAGGTATTGCCAGCGTATATGGAGTGCCAGCAGCAGTGCTGATTTACAGATTCTGAGGCTGTGGCCCATGGTTTGACCTAATTCATTAGATCCCACCACCTGAGCTGGGGCAGTTTAAGCAGAAATGTCTCTGCCCATCAGGGTAACTTCAGAACATCATTAATGCAGTTTGATTCCAACTAACCTCCTTTTTTTTTAACCTCATTGTATATTCTCCTTGATTATTGCAGAGGTGAAGCTGCTTCCACAGTCTTAAAGTTGTCATCACTGATCTGTCTTTGCCAGGGCCGTGGTCACTCAGCTCCAGTGCTGACAGTGGTCAGTCTGGTCAACTCCACAGATCAGAGCTGGCTCTTGCAGTCCAAAATCATGTATGTATCATAGAATAGTTTGGTTTGGAAGAAATCTTAAAGATATCTAATTCACCCCCACCCCCCCACCAGGGGCAGGGACACTTTACAATAGATCAGGTTACTACAACCCCATCCAACCTGGACTTGAAAACTTCCAGGGATGGGGCAGCCTCAGCTTCCTGGGCAGCCTGTTCCAGTGCCTTCCCACCCTCACAGGGAAGATAAAACACAAGAAGAACTCTCCATGCTTGTTCTGCAGCAATTGTATGCATTCAGATCTTAGCATGATGAGGCTGATCATTCACATTATCAATTTTACTTAACAAAGTTATCTCTCATATGTAATTTCCATGCTGCTTCTCTGGATGTTATGTAGAGAAGCAGGAAGACAAATTCAGCTTGTCTGCATTTTCACCTCAGATAACGATAGTATGATTTTTTCCAAAGCTGTTCAAGAGACCAACTCTAAAATTCTGACCTGCCTTGGGGGAGCGGGGTTATTCTGCACAGGTTTTGTCCATGTGCTTTCTTATCCAACCTTTCTTCTCTAGAAACCCTCCTTCTTTCAACAGCCTATCTTCCTAAAAACACCTAAAACATTAAGCAAAGCTAAGGCAAGAGATGTGCTCTGTCTTCTCTGCAGAAGGGACAGGGGCATAAGTAAGGGCTAATTACCAAAAACCTTTTCAGCTGATTCCATTAGTATTTGCACAGACAGGTGATGCTAAAATGACGCTGTGTGGCTTGGTCACACTTATTTGTGGGCTGTAGCATATATAAACTGTTTGTCTGTGGTTTGTAATATCTTGGAAGGACCGTCAGAGTGACCAGGACAGCATTTGCCACTCTCCTTAACTTCCATCTCAGTTTCATTTGCCTGATGGATGTTTCTATGACATTGGCAGCAGTGACACCCCCTTGCCAGAGATGTGGGTATTCACCAAGTCCCACATCACCTTCTGGCAGCAAGGCAAACCAGCCCTTCCTGAAGTCTTGCAGGCGGTGGTCCGGGTGGTGAGGAAGCATCCCACAAGCTCAGACCCTTCTCCAGGCAGGGAATAGGGTTTACATAGGGCCTCCAATGCTAGAAATGAAAATCTCTCCGAAGGTTTTGGGCAACTTGGAAAAACACACTAGAAATCACAGTCCTTTAAAATAAGGCTCCTGTCTGGCCTCATACAGATTGGTAACAAAGTCGTGATTTTCAGTTCAATTTCTCTGGTAAGCAGTGGAGTAGCTTTGCATTTCCATTAATTTAAAGCTGTCTCTAGATGGCTTCAGAGAGCAAAGAGAACTCATCACTGTGGGAATGACTGTGCTCTAGGAAGGTACTGTAGCTCATGGGCAACTTTCCATCCTTGTAGGTAGGATCTGGGCACCAGCACATTGCCTGTCCTCCTTAATTAGCTGAGAGATGACCAGGCAGAGCCCTGCGCTCCTTGCTCACTGGCTGCTGATGAGGCCTGGAGCAAATCCCTGTATTAAAAGCACTTAAAAATGGAACAGAGGTGATGGAAACGTGGTTTGTTCACTGTGAATATCCAGCTGGGATAGTTGGAATAACTGCAAGGGAAGAGTTGCCTTTGCAAATCATGTGCCTGATTTACTGGTTAAGTAGTTTTTCAGTCCTCCCTATTTAGTCAACAAGGACATTACGATGTCCAGAAATAAAGTGGAATGATTGGTTCCCAGTACTAATCTTAAAGGTCACAAATCCAGTATTTCAGATTTTTTGCTTAGCACTTAGCAAGTAGAGTCAATCAGGCTTCATTTAAATAGATGAACTCCTATTGTAGAGTCATACTTGATTTTCATGCTTTATTGGTCACTAGATCTTTTCCATATCATATAAAATTATGTTTACCTTAAAACCGGTCTGTAGATATGCCTGAAACAGCACCTAATGTGAACATGAAGTCAGTGTTCTCAATCCATAGGGCGAGTCTTGTGAAACCTTTTTTGCAGCCGAAAGTCTTGAACCATTCACTGAAATAAGACAACTATTTGATTTCAAAAAAAATGGATTTTGTTGTCAATAAATTCACTGATAAATACTTGAGTTGGATTTGGGGCTTCTGAGTATATATATATATGTAAAGCTACATACACAAACTTTCTTTTAGATCACAGAAATGAATGCTCCAACTTAAAGTTTATTCATCTAAATAGCTGGAGAAAATATCCACTTAATCACATAATCTAAACACATTGAAATAGGGGGAAAAAGGTGTTCATTTTCACCTGTGTTTATTTTTCACCAGTAAAAACAAATAAAAAGAGAAGAAAAATAATCATAGTGCCTATGACAAAGATTGTGTTTCAAGGAGTGTGCATTGTGTACCACAATTACTTTAAATGCAAATGGAAGCCGCTTTTAGACTGAGTGTGGTTGAAGGAAAATATCCTTAGAGAAACTGTCACGCAGAATCCCAGGAAATGTTTTGGTTCGATATGTTTGGCCTCCATTTTTGTGGAGCTGTACATTCCTGTCCATGGTTCTAAAGGATAAAAAAGAACTTATTTCAGAATCAATCTGTATTTTGACTCGTTTTTATACTCCCCGCACCCAGGCTGGTTTACCATACGTGTAAGTGAAGCTGAACAGTGTCATTTTTCTATTTAGTGCCACAAATGAGCTTTATGGCATTCCTGAATTCAGTCCTTTTCCCCTGCTCAAGTGGTGTGTTCCTGCTGTCTCCAGCCATCTCTCACTCAAAGCAAAGGTTTCATTTGTTCTCAAAGCCACAAAGAGGGTTGAGACCAATCCATCTGAAGATACTGGCTCTCTTCGTTCAGCCTCGCTGGTGGGAGGATCAGCAGGGGTTGGAGTTGGAGACAAGAAGGGACAGGGATCTCTGGTGTCTCAGCACAGAGAGGCACCTGCCTGGGAAGCCCAAGCCTTCTGCTGCTGAAGTCAGTCCTGCCAGTCTTGCCTGCAACCCTCTCGGCTTTGGGCTAAATGAACCAGGTAGAAGGGCTGAACTATCCAAAATAACACATTCGCCAGGAGGATCAGCCGAGAAGTGAGGCAGAGATGGCAACATCTTTCATGCTGAAGCCCCAACAAAAAAAAAAGCACAAGTTCTTTGCACCCTGAACACGGTGAAGGTGTCACAGCAGCAGCCATGGAGACGGGGCAGAATTTCAGTGTCACACACCCACCCCCAGCCATGGGCTGCCACAGCAGATGCAGTGCCCACCCCTCCTCACAACCCTACATGCTACTTTGCAGGGATGTCCCTCCCTTGCCCTTGTGCCCATGACCATGTTTTCAAGCACATCCCCAGAAGTTTGTGCTGAACCACTCCATGATGAGCTTATTCATCATCCAAACCCCAAGGAAGCTTTCTGCTCAAGCGCTTCCTAAATGCCTCTCTGGTGATGCCAGGGACCCCTTGGCAATGTCCCGAGTGTCTGCGGGTCCCTGACAGCATCAGCTCTGCCCACGGTGTGCTGAGCACCCTGAACCCAGGCAAGGGAAGGAGGGTGCAGGTCTGTGGGTGCTCCCCAGCTCCACTCCAGCTCAGTCCAGCTCCCCCATCACTCCTGGATGCTGTCTTGCAGATCCCCACATTCCTGCTAGACTTGGGCTTTTCCTGTTGGTTTTTTTTTTTTATTATTTTTCTCTGTGGTTCAGAATAGCTCTCTGGATCTGACACTTGGCTTCTGCTTATGCACAATTTTTGCTTGCAATCTGCCTTACTTGAGCAGTGTTGGTCCAAGTGCTTTTGAACACACTGATGTTACAAAATAGCAAAAAAAAGGGGTTTACTTTCAAAGCTGCTCTTCCAGGCACCTCATACCCTTGGGGCACAGGCACTTGGATGAGTTTGATGCTGAAGTCCCCTGGGCTAAGAAGATTTTCCCTTCTTGGGCAGATTTGGGTGGTTGTATAATGCTGCCCCAGAGAAGGCTCCCACCCACGGGCAGCCCACACCTGTTTTGGGTAGAGCTGTTCACCTGGTTTGCAGTCACAGCTGTAAACACTGAGGACACGTTTTGTCTCCCCACTTTTCAGGTTTCTTCTCCTGGTGTGCCTGCACCAGAAGGGTCCTGTCTTGCTGGGAGGAGGCAGCTCTGGAGGTATGGTTTAGGTAGGAGGCTTTTTCCTAAATGTG
>VZRQ01009973.1:895209-1045938 GCA_013397975.1 Machaerirhynchus nigripectus
GGGGGGCAGGCCTGTTTGGGTTGGTTTGTTTGTTTTACTCCCTCTGCTTTGTGCTGAATATTTCCTGCAGTATTTATTTATTCTATGGGATAGTAACTGAGTTTATTAGACTGAGCAGGGATTAAGGTATTTACTCCATTTAGAGCTATGGCTGATTGTTTTAAAAATGTACATGCTTGGTAAGAGAAAATCTCCTTAGTTTTCCCTCAAACACAAGGGTAAGATTTTTGTTTGCTCCTTTCCAGAATGCAAAAATCTGAGGCTTATTTAGAGCATGGTTTATGCCATGACAGGCACTACATACTGACAAACCATCCCATAAAACATCCTGTGTGCAGAGGAACACTGAGTTTTCAAGGGTGCAACTTCAAATATAACAAATAAGAATGATGAGAGAAGCTCATAAAATTCCTGTTAAGGGTCATGTTTGATACTTATTAAAATTTCATGTTCTTATGGTATGCCCTTTGCCAAAGACACATTAATTATGAGTGCTTTCTGAAGCAAGACTCTGCAGCAGGTATCATGCAGCATCAGGAATGTCTTGTGATGATCTGTATCCTAATACCTGAAACCACTTTGCTTAGACAGTCATCTGCACAGCAAAAACTTTTCTCAAATCACTTAAATATTTTTAATTCATACCCTTCACAGATCCACAGCAAGCTGTCAGAGATGCCTACAGGTAACCCTCAAGCTGCAGTTAAAGTAATGTCTACTGCTAATGGGAAGCTGTGTAGCTACCTGCTAGAAAAATGCTTGTAGGAGTGTCATTTGTGCTGCACAAAATAAGTTTCACTGAAAGTATCTTTTTTGCCAGGACTTGCACAAGCAGGTCACAGCGAAGTGCTTGTGTACTTGCAAAATGCCTCTGCTCCAGCACAGCTGAAGCAAAGATGATAGTGAAGCTAATTTGTTTCAGGTGTAGCACTGCTCCCCCCCCAAAAAAGTGTTTACTACCAGTTTAATAGTACTTAAAATAGTGCAGTTATGGCTATAGGTTCTGGATGTTTTCCAACCTTAAGTCAAAGAGCTTGTTTCTCTTTACTTTTTCTCCTTCAGTTCAGTGAGAGACGAAACTAGAGGTGGGCAGGCAGCAAAAAAGCAACCACTCAAAATCCTGTTTTTAACCTCTTCTAGTGAGTTTGTCATTGCATTTTTAATTTGTTATTGATAAGCATTGTTACACTAAGATTGACTGAGATGCAAAGAAGAGGCTGGCATTCTGGGAGGCTCTGGCAGTGGGCAGCAGAGGAATTGAAAGAAGGCAAGGCCTGGGGAAAGGGTGGGTCTCACTTAAGATGAAGACATATTTGGGGATATCCATGTGCCAAGGACTTGGAGGACAAAATCTGTGAACCTGCTCCGTATTCAGATGAGTATAAGCCAGATGGACACTTCTAGGTCAGTAAAGGGGAGCTGATTGCAGAACTATGTGGGAGAATCTGCTCTGAGAATAAGACTTCTTGATAATTATCTACCAGAAAAAGAGGTGGCTCCAAATACAAATTTCTACTCAGCATAATCACCTGAGAGCAAAACCAGAGAGGGATTATTTGCAGGTGAAGCCTGTGATTGGTGGTGCCTGGGTGTTCTTGCCCTACAGCTGTACCTCCTAACTCTTCAGACTTCCAGGTGGCTTGGGCTAGGAATGATGGATGAAGTAGTCTGACTAATCCAATGGAAAGATGATGTTTTCCAGCAGTGCTGATTTATTTTTAAGGAATCAAAGAAGATAGAGGAGGGAAAAAAAAAAAAAAGGCTGTTCACTTTGAGAGATTTGGTTAGTTATTTTACTTGCTTCTTCTCCTGAAGCCAGGCCAGAGAAGACTACAGGAATTGAATTTTAGGAACTAACTTAGGGAAAGCAAGCTTTTAAAACTAGCTCCTGTAGCCTGGGATGGTGCTGGTTCTCCCCTCAGACTGGGCACTGCAGGCATACACTTGTCTGTCGTGCTGCACTCTGCATCTCTCACTTGTAGCAGTCTCTTCCCATTACTTCTCTCTGATTTCAGAACATGTCCCAGTGCAGTGGACCTGGGCTGCTGGGAATGCAGAAAATATGGCTTCTCCCCAGCAGATAACACAAATCCCTACAGCTGCAGTCTGTCCTCTGCTTTCTCTTTGGTGTCCTACATGAAGCTGCCAGTTGTCCTTCTCAGGGCTTCTCCTGTGCCATCTCGTGCTCTAGTTCTTTTTCTATGTCATGCTTGATAGGTTGCTGCTGTTTTTCTAAAAATAGAGCTGCTATTCTAGGTTGGGATTTATACCAGGAATAACAGCTATGACAGCTATTCAGGACTTTCTGTCTTTAAAATAAAAATGCATTTGTGGCTTTGGCCAAAACTTCAGGAAATCTGGTGCTTTTTGATTGCTTCTCTTAGCAGTCTGCATTTTACCATTGGCTGTAACAGCTTCTTGACCCAAACTCTGTAGGGTATGCCGTGCTCTGGAAGCTTTCTTAGTTTTAATTGAACAGCATTTATAAATTTATTGGTGATAATTTTTACTGAAAATGTAGACCATCAAGGTATTGATACATAACTTCTGATTTCACATCAAATGAACTTTTTATTCCCATCTAGTTAATTAAGCCAACATCGTTTAAATTCTCTAGCAAAGAGCTTTTTCTCTCCATGAATTAAATGGATTAACCTTTCTTAGAAAGGTATCACTAATTATATTACTGTACTGGGCTATTAATTCCTTTCCTCAATAAGTTACTATTTTTATACAGCCACAGTGACCTAAGTGAAGTAATTACAACCCCAGTTTTACTTGAAACCTTTCAGTTTAGTGCTCTTCTGATGAAATTTACTGCTTCTACTAATGTCCTACAAACACTGTGAAGGAATAACAGTGCACAGAGAGAATTTCAGTCAGCACTATCAGAGCAATAGCTGTGGATACCCCAACATAACAGTATTCCTTTTCCCCCCTAGATTATCACTGAGGTAATCACATGCATGTTCGAGAAGAGGAAGCAAGTGTTCCCTGTTAGCATCTGTTAGATTTCTTTTGTATGCTAGAAATTATTTCTTTTATCTAGTTGAAGATGATAGAAAAATAAGATTATGATTTACTGTATGTTTGAAGTCTGAGACTGCCAGGAGTCCAAAATTCACAGTGCCAAAGGCTGAATTTCTCTCTCTTATGTTTAGAAGTGTAAAATGTTGGGCTGCTGTTGCCTGCAAGAAGAGGTGTTAGCTGAATACTTGCTGATTGTCTAACACCTGATTTCTTAGGTGGGCAAAGCCTCCTTCAATCCATTTATGTGAAATTAAATGGGGAGAACTCAAAGGGGTTTGTCACCAGAGAGGAAAGCTTCTCACCTGAGTTTCATGAAAGATGCATCATGAAGCCAAACAGGAGTGAATTTCATGATTTATGGATTAAATATCACTTTAATCAGGAAGACGTTTTAAGTAGCCAGCTTAATCATTGTCATCAACTTCATCAGGGTGATTGAAACCATCATTACTTTAGCAACTGATTAGCAAGAGCTGGATGTGGTCTTTCTACTAATGCTGGAGCTGCTCATTAGAAAGGTGTCAGAGGTCCCTGACACTCTCTCTGCATGATCTGCCCTGGTGCTTTTGCTGTATTTTGCTGGAGAGTATGTGGATTTTTCCTTAGAGTAAACTTTCTGTGTAATTCAAAATAATTACTATTTTGTATAACAAATACATAAGTATTTGCATAAAACTAGTTGATTAAAGCTGAGAGTACAGAAGTCTGATAGTTGATGACCTGTTTATCCATGATTACAAAACCTAAGAAACAATTTAAACACATTTTTTAAAATCAAATCTAAAAGAAAGGGTTGGAGTTTTCTGAAGGAAAAAAAATATTACATCTAAGCAATGCAAAATCCCAAAGCAATACATGGTGGAGTGGACAGGTGGTCAATATGTGCTCTGAAAGAAAAGCAATATTGGGCAAGATTAGCAAAATGAGAGTCAGTTTGGAAGTTAATGTGTAAGCTTCTCTGTCTGGAATAAGAAGATAATAAGAAACATGATTTGTGTGTAGCATACCCCTGGGGTATTTGGGGCAGGTAAAGAGGAAAAAAAAAAGGAATTTTTCTGTTAAGTACTCTAGAACAGGCCATTTAAGATACAAGCAGCAGTGAAGTCTTAAGAAGGCTTCAGGAGCTCAAAAAATGGGTCTGAAAAGCAACAAAAATTACCATAAATTTTATAGGAAGTTACCTGTAGAGGTGATGAATCCAGCCAGCCAGAGACCTTGGGTGGGAAGGCTTTCTGTCAAACTGAAGATAAATTATGCCTGGTTAGGAAAGCAGCCCTCTTGCTCTAGTTTTCAGATTTTCTTTTTTTTTCCTCCCCAAAAAAGTTATATTTTTAACTTCACAATGCTACCAAAGAATTCGGAACTTGATCAAGGACATAGGTACTAGCAGTTTTATCAGTCATCTTGAAGGAATTTATATCTAATTAGTCAAATAATCCAAGGTTTGCCTTGGATTCTTGATAGGGGTTATCGTAGCAAAACCTAAATAAACATTTTCCCAAAATACTTCCCTGCCCATGGGGGAAAACTGAACAGCTCTCAGCTGAATGTGAGTGAGACTTGAAGATTTGTAATCCAAGCGGGCAGATTTTTGACAAAGACTAGTGATACACCTCATCTGTATTCAGACGGAGAATGGGGAAAGGAAGCTGAGGATGTTTTTTGTCATTTTGCAATAACCACCATGGGAGAGGCAATCATTCCCAGCCCCAGCAGTCCCAAAGAAGCAGCAACCACAAGTAACAAGGAGGGCCCTCAGCAATACACAAAACAGTGTGGAGGGACACAGAATTTCAATTTAGTTTCAGAATGTATGGAAAAACATCACTTTGAAACTAAAGAAAGCCTTTTATTTATCTTTACTTCTTAAAAACTGAGCTTAATGACAGGCAGGACTGAAAGGAAAGTGATGTGGAAAGGAGAGTTTAATAAATGTGGGAAAATAAAGGATAAAGGGGTTAGAAGGGTTTTTGGACAGGAGGACAAGAAATGGCTCCCCTACCTTATTTCTCGTACTGAAAATCATGTTCTTGTCATCTTGAAAGATGTGGGAGACCACCTGAGACCAAGGCATGTACTGATTTAACAGCCATAATCTCTTCCCTTTGTGGAGCAGGAACACTTGTGTCAATCCCAGTCAGCTTTCTGTGAAAGGCGTCTCCCCAGCTGTGATGGCATCTTTCCAGTACCAAATCTTCCAGGGCTTTCCTGGCTCTTTGGTGCCATATGTACTGGTTGCTGAGGTCTTGAAGACTTGTTTTCATTATTAGTGGGATATTTCCTCGAGTACTGGGTTCTTCAGATTCACACAAGTGGCTTGCCAGCTGTTAAAATATTTTGTTGCGTAGAGAAGAGCTCCTCCAAATCAAAGCAGTATTCTCTGCCATCACAGGGTACGTGGAGTTGATATTTTGAAGCCTGAAGTTAGCAGAGCGGATTCCATCAGGCTTCTTGCGTTAGTACAGGTCCCTCTCTTTGGTGCACAGAAAGTCGTGCTGTCTCCCCACCTCTCTGCCCTCCTGAGTGAGGAGGGCTGGTGAAGGCAGCCTGGCAGCAATGCTGCCAGCACCCTCTGAGGCTGTGCAGAGTCCCTGTGTACCTGGCTGCTCTCCTGGCCCTGCTGTCACAGCAGCTGCTGCAGCAGAGCCCCGTTGGAATCGGGCTTGTTACTGCTTACATGAGCAGGAGACACTGAATCAAGTTTCCATTTTATTCTTTGGGCTGCTATGCTTTAGCATCAAAGGAGTGTTCCTGCTGTGGCTGCCGTTCCAAAACACACGCTGGAATTTCATTTCTATTACTCCTCATTACTTATAGTCTGTCTCTCTTGCTTACCTTTGTTTCAGGCCCTGCAGGTGGGCTTTGAGAGGGGCCCCTCCTCCCACTGGGATGTTGCTATCCATGTTGCTTAGAAGGAGGATTTGGTGCCATTAACAGGTGGCACCATTGTTTAGAGAGTATTTTGGAGTGTGTGCGTGCTTGGCAGTCGCTGAAGCAGCAGCACCTGTGACTCTCCGGAGAGAGGAGAGACGGGCTGCAGAGGACGGGCTGCGTATACATAGGAACCGGGTTTGGCAAGCCCCGGCGGCTGTGCCGGGGCCGGGGCTGCCTCTGTGTCCTGGAACGAGCAGTCCAGGCTTCTGTTCCCGTGCAGGAGGGCAATCAAACCTTCTAAATGTAGCAAATAACTGTGGCGGCAGACTGCAGGAGTGCCAAACGCAGCAGCGAAGCACGTCTGGTGGGTCGTGGTGCCTCGTCAGCAGTAAATAATCCCGGGTGTGCCCTGACGGCAGCTCCCGGCTCTGGAGGCGCGGGCTCTGCCACCGGGCGCGCCGGCCTCTGACCAGCCAGAGCTGGACTCGGGGGTTGCCCTGGACCTTGTGCGTGGGAACCAGTGTCTGCTGAAAGAGGGATGTGGAGGGAGTTCCCCGTAGAGCAAGGTAGTTCCTAACCCTGTTTCAATTATTTCTATGGCAGTGCAGTTACCAAATTAGGGGCTGTGGGCAGGATTGAGAAGGGTAAGCACAGGGCAGGTCAGCCAGGTTTCTGAGATTTGGCAAACAGCTTTTTGAGCAAAAGGAGAGTGTGGTTATGCTGTTGTGTCTGTACCTGAAGAAAGAATTCACTTGTTGATATAATGAAAATTGCTGAACTTCCCTGCTGCTGCCTTACTCATATTTTCCTAACATGCTTTCTTCTAGATTTCTTTATTACTACCATTTTAGGCGATCTAATTTTGTGGTCAAAATAAGCAGATGGAAAGGGACATGATATTCCCTAGCATGTTCTAAATGACATCAGCCCAGTGAGTTTAAGCACCAGTGCAAATAGCTGAGTGAGAATCACAATTGTACCAGACACAAAAGATGTGTCTCAGCCTGTTAATAGAGTAGGCATATATTAACCTCCCACCAGCATGGTAGAATTTCAGAAACATCATGCATGTGATCTCTTGTTAACCTACTTAGAGTATTTACTTCTATAGGTTGCTGTGGAAAGAGATGCTGCATTTTTAACAGGGATGTTTTTGTAGATGTTAAAATTACTGAAACTTTTGAAAGCAAATCTACTGTTGACTGTAATAAAAATTGTGCGTGTGTGTGAAATAGGAGTCCCAAAGACATATAAACATCATTCTGCCAAGTTAAAGTTTAGTTAAGGACTGCCAAGATGCTGGGAAATGATCTGGTTTTGGTCACTTTTAGCATCACTCATATTAAGTACTTACATCTTAGAAGTATAAACACCTGTTAAGTAATCCTTTTTTCTAGGTTAAGGAAAAGTGTATGCTGCAGTTTCAGGATATATGTCTGAGAAGGGACCATAGGAAGCCAAAGTAAAATCAGGACTTTGGATGGGTGCTTGTCAAACTTCTCCTCAAAGCTTGTGTAATTTCACTGGACAACCCCTTCTACTCCCTTCACATTCTAACCCTTTCATCCTTTTGCTGCAAGACTTAATTTGGTTTCTTCTCCTTTGGCACACAGAGAGGTTTTCCACTTTCTTCTTTGTCTGCAGGTCTGTGAGTATTTGAGGACTGTTTCCAGTCTCTCTCCCCAGGTGTGTTGTTCTGGAGCCACCTTGCCCTCAGAACTCCCTTCCATCAAGGCATACTTCAGCCAGTGTCTCCCCAGTTACAACAATGAAAACTTGATAATTACCAAGTACTTTTTTACCATTCAGCCTTCATTTTGCAAAGATTTCATTTAGCCTATATTTTATTTGGCAGAGTAACAAAAATCTTTATTATAATCAATGTATGTACTCTGCTGGGGCTTTCCTGGCCTCAAGGCCTCTTCACTCTGCTGGGGCTTTCCTGCCTACAAGGTCTTTCTCCTGTTTGGGGTGGAAATTGGACTGCTACAAGTTAGTATTTGACAAACCCATGTTTATTGTTAGTACCTGCAGACACTTGTAATGCTTTACCCAAATTAATTTAATAACTTAAGAGCAGAAATACCTTGATTTCCTTCTGTGTTCCCACAAATAGTTTCTTCCTTCTTGTACCCTTGAAGAAAAGAGGCTTACTGGTTAGCCCAGACCTCTTCCTCCTGCCCACCCTCACTTACTTCTCAGGGGCACTCTGCTTGACCTTTTTCAGTGATCCTAGCCCACATGTGGGCTCTCAAAGGTGATGTGTAAATGCTCGAAGAGAAACTGGCTGGAGCAATGTCTTCGAAGACAAATTCCACAAAGCTCAAGGGAAGCATTTGCAAAGGCAGGGATACAGAAGCCAGTGCGCCCCAACACAAGTTTTGAGGCTCCTGACAAGCAGAGACTCAAGCAGAAATCTGTGTCAGATCAAATGGAGGCTGCTTGCCTTGCGGAAGATCCCCCCAGTGTGAGCTAATAAACCACGTAGCTCTGTTTTATTTACAGCGCAGAGGAAATAAAGCAGTTCTCCTGCAAGCTGGCAGGTGTGAGGGATCTGGTTTGGGTCAGCGCTGACAGTGCTCCCCCTGCCCAGGCAGACACCTCTGCTGCCCAATGTGCCCCAGGCCTTGAAGTTTGTGTGCTCTGGTGAAGCCACACACAAACTCCAGGCAGTGCTGTGAGCAACACACCACTTGGGTTTTGAACAGAATAATTTAAAGTATGGGGTTTGTGGACTTCAAAGAACAGATGCACTAAACCACAATGATACTACAACGTGTATGTTAAAAGCATATTTCCATGGATACCCAACAAAAATTATCCCATATTAATGTTCTTGGGATTCATATTTTGAATGTCCTCTGTGGGAGTTCCAGTTAGGAAAAAAGTAGTTTTTAATAATTTTTAAGGTTGCTACTGCTTTTCAAAAGATCAAGGTCATTGATTTGTCAGACATCTTAAATGTTTAAATACAATTATTGACTGAACAAAAGCCTGAGCAGCCTCTCCCATAGATTTCTATAATTACAGTATGGCAAAAGGAAGGTCCAAGAAATAAATTTTTGTGTCTTGGGAAATCTAACACGTAGCACAGTTGGAAAAAAATACATAGGAAATGGGGTATTAAGGTTTTTTTTTACTACAGTAACTTTAGAAAAAACTGAGAATAACAATAAAAAAGACTCAACTTATGTGTTTTCTAAGCACTCTCGTGGCTCACCAGTGATGCTGCACACCGGATCTATTACTATATGGATGCTATATATACTTCCTTATGGAGATATGGCAAGCTGGGGAGGAACAACTGTTCCTATCAGGATCATAGCTGGAATGGATGGGAACGATTGCTTCTTCTGCTTCAGTCAGTAGGAAACCACTGAGTCACTCTGCTGAAGAATAATCTTACCTTTCCAGTTAGCAATCAAAGCAAAGCGTGAATGCTTCTGAAAACCAGGATGCGCTTTAGGTTACTTGTCTGAATGGTTTTCCATTCAAAGTTTATCTTTCAGTAGCTGATAGAAAACTTGCCATGCTGCTAATTAATTGTTCAATCAGACTTTTACCACTCACCACGAAGGAAACAGAGCCCCTGCACCCTGGGAACAGAGCCTCAAAGACTTGACTGAATTTTTCAAAGCATGTGCATGTTGAAGCCCCAAGGATGGGGTTTCAGCCAAATGGGCTTTTAGCACCCTGTTAGTCCACAGTGGGGTTTTACATACACTCACGGATTTCCTCTAAACATTTTGAGTGGCCAAAGCCCAAAGAAAATGTTACTTTCCCAAGAAGAGATAGCTTTGCAGAAAACTTAGGGTTTTTTTAATAGGACTGTAAGGAGACTGTAAGTGAAATACTGCAGCTCAGGAATGTGGACAGGTTACATCTCAGGCTGCAGAGAAAGACTGATGGTATTGCTGAAACTCCTGGAGAGCTACAGCTTCAGTTTTCACAGCAGAAGTTCCTCCTGCCCCCACCACTCTTCTTGGAAAGCTCTCCAGCCACAGGATTGCACTTAGTGCCTTCTAGGAAAAATTATGTGAGAGGACCTTGGAGAGCAGGGAAAGCAAAATCGGGAAATGGAGGGGAGGAACAGGAGGAAAAAGTAAAGAACATGCACAGAAAAGATAAAACACAGTAAAATTTGCCTCTGTATGTTTCCTCAGTAGTTGGGTTGTTTCAGCAGTTTGGCAGTTGATTTTTCTACCGAAAGTGGTAGCAAAGAGTCATATTAAAAGTGGTGGCAATGCTTTAATTTCCTCTTAATTAAATCTTACTGAACTCTATTTCACTTTCAAATTTTCCTGTTTATGGGTGATTTGCAATTCATACTTACAATTCATGCTTAAATTGCTGTTCATGCATGTACTTTCTATGGTTGCTAACAAAAATTTAACTCTGATTTGATAGCACTACTTTTAAGGAAGGTTCAGGAAAAGTGTGTGGTATGTTTGCACTTGATGGATTATATACAAGTAGGGGAAAGCATTAATTTTAAAAGGGGAAAAACCCATTTGAGGTCACATTTTGAAGATCAGTGTTGTCATTTAAAGACTATGGTGACAAGAAGCGCTGTCACTGAAATTCGTGGGTAAACTGTGGTCAAAAAAGGGAGATGAGAATTGAGGGGTTCTCACTCCAGAATGGCACCTGTTCCAGGCTATGGTTTTGGTGGAGCAACAGCTGATTTCTGTCTCCCAGGGACTACAGAAGCTCTTCTCTCCTTCACGACCAAACACAGCCAGCCTTAGTGGCTTTCCAGATGTGTGAATCAGCATCAGAGAGCAGGAGGCCAACAAAAGCTCATCCACTGATTCAGATACCAACAATGCACACCCCCTATGACTGCCTCAGTGCAACTCAACTGCAATATCTGGAGTGATATTTGGTACATTTACTTTAATGGCTTGCTTAAAAAAAAAGCGTACTGGTCTCTTGGGGCTTACAGTTTTCTGGGTAGTTTTTTTTAGTTGCTTGGGGTTTTTTGTTGGTGTTGCTTTGGTTTGGGTTTTTGGTTTGGTTTTTTGTTTGGGGTTTTTTTTTGGGGGGTGTGTGTATTTGTGCACATGTGCAGTGTTGTTTATTATATATCAACTGAATGGAGAGGAAAAGTCACCTGGGGAAACCTTGACAGGTTCTGGCTGGAGGCCAATTTCTAAAATTTTATGACTGTAAATCTGTTGCAGAGAATCAAAGAAATGGTAGGCAGAGCATCCAGAAGCAGAATAAACTAACCTCTCTCAAATTCCATCAGGAGAGCCAGTACAGCTAGGGAAAAGAAAAGCCAGGCAAGTTTTCCTTCCCTTTGAAGCTTTTCTAGAATGAATCTTTAATGATGGGTGTCTGCAACTTCTTCCAGACGATAATGAATGTAAAACCTCCAGGTTTTTAAGGCAGAGAAGATGGAGCCTAAACAAGAATAAGCTCAGGGTGCCACTTGCACTGGGAGTTATCTGTGAGTATTCCCCTGGGATGTGAGCTGCAGCTTGTGTGGCCAATGCTAAGGGCAGCATTTGAAACTTGAGGTGGGTGTGTGTGTGTGGTGTTTGTTCTCTGAGTACTGAAACCTGGAGTGACTCCAGCAGTGGAAATGCAGAATCCTCCCTTCTGCAGCAGGCAGGGACCAACTGGCACAACAAAGAGCAGGCTATGAATATTTGTGCAAATGCAGAGAGAGAGGCACTTCAGTGAATATATGCAGGAAAAAGGAATAGTTTCATAAAAGCTGCTTTTTTGTCCCCCTTGTAGAAAATGTGCTTAGTAATAGGTTCATTTTGACTTCTAAAGGAATTTCTGTCAAATACAATTATCAGGGAAGACTACAACTGCAAAGGTATAAAAGCCATGTTTGCAGAAATCAGGCTTCAGAG
Organism: Machaerirhynchus nigripectus; assembly: GCA_013397975.1. Lineage (NCBI taxonomy): Eukaryota > Metazoa > Chordata > Aves > Passeriformes > Dicruridae > Machaerirhynchus > Machaerirhynchus nigripectus. The sequence goes on from VZRQ01009973.1 coordinate 906,981, forward strand.
CACTTTGAGATGGAAGATATTTGTCAAATTTCTTTACATGTCATCTCATGTTTCTTTTCTTCACGAATTTTCCAACTGTGGTACATGCTGCCTGTTTAAAGATGAGAATGCTGCAGCAGTTTTCCTTTTAAAGAAAGTCTTTGGCAGTTGCATTATATTTATTTATTTTATTTTTCCTCTTCACCACTTGAAAGGCAGAAAAGTGAAACAAAGCACAGAAATAAAGCAGTCTGTCACATGGAAAGCCTCTGAAACATAAATAATAAACTTTATTTACTAGGTAATTCTCTTTGATACTCTTGTTTATCCTGTTTTCAACAGTTCCTTCTTAAGACAGCGTTGCCTAAGTACAAGAAAAGTGTCTTGATATTGTTAAACTGAAAGAAGCATCACATTTGTATTAACAGACATTCAGGTTTAAAAGCACGTCAAAAATATTTTGAACGCATTTGGAAAAGCAAATGCATTTCTTCCACGTGTCTGAAGACTAATTTCATTTTATATTCTGGGTAAGACCAGGATAGTATCAAGAAATGCCTCTTATTTGCTACTTTTACTTTTTTCATGACATGTATATTCCATGATGAAAGTGTCCTTTCTGTTCATTTGGTGCCCCACATCAAATTTTGGTTGCCATTCTATACATGAATCTATTCTTATCTCCATTTATTCACCACAGCAATGACTCCTGCCTGATGAACTGAGCATTATTTTAAGCACATTTGAAGGAGGAAAAAAAAGATTAAATGGATTTCTTTCCCATTTTTGGACTGCTCCGTGCCCACAATTCAAACATGCACTGCATAATCTCGTGAAAATTAAATGTCATCATTTGACTGCAAGAGGAATGACCCACTGAATTCAAATTACAAAGAACTCTGAATTGCTTTCAGCTGTTCTCTCAGTGGGTCACCGTTTCTAATAAGTCAATTCTTCAGGTACATTGGCAGAGAGGGAGCAGAGAAGGTGGATTGTGTTTGCAGGAAAGCAGACATTAGCAGGGATGCAGGGTGTCTTAGAGCTGCAGTCAGACTGTCTTCATCGCTGCTGTGCCAGGGCAATGCTGTTCAAATTATTCCAGGGGAACCATGTCATGTTTGCTGCAAGGGCTGGAAGCAGGAGCTCTGAGCTATTCCCATTATGTAACGTTTTCCCAGTGGAAATAGCAAGTCACGGTGCTGTTGTCCCCTTTCCCAGCTCTCCTGTGCTCCCCAGGGCTATCAGCCCCCGGGTGCCTATGGAGAATCCAGGGGGACCTGGCCAGGGCTGTGAATCTGCAGAGGAGGAGGATGAACCCTCCCAGTGCAGGATGCTCCCTCCATAACCAGAGCAGTGAGCAGAGGATTTCTCCACCCATGACTTAGTACTGAATTAATTTGTCTTGAACAGAGCAGCTTAAAACCTGATGCTGTATTCACTGGTTTATGAGTTATATTCTTTTTCTTTGGGAGGGGAAGTCTCTAAATGTCCACAAGCATCATCTTGCACAGGCATCAAATTCTTTTCTCCTCTAAAATTCAAGTGAGATCTGCTGAGGCTCAAAGTTGCAGCAGGATGGTTTCTTCCTCCAGCAGGCAAAACCTCCACCATGTATTTTGTAGTGCCAGTTCAGTGATATAAGTGAAGAGGATACATGACAGAGTACGAGGCAGAATCTATTGCTCATACTTCTGGATGTAAATCAGTCAAAGATAGCTTCAGGTGAGAAAGAAATCTCTTCTCTATATTTAATGCTTGGCTATAAATTTGAGGGCTCTGACACCCTCTCATGCAGAAATATTGGCTAATGTGTTTTTGGTATATACAAGTATGCATTTGTCAGTTTGTGCTGCCCACAGTACAGACATTCACAATTTTGATCACAGATGAGGACTCCCCTCTCCTGAGATTTTTTTCCAAGTGTAGATTCACTTTAAAACTCTGCAGAGGATGCTGTGCCTGTATTAAACAGCACCCAGGTGCCCATGGAGCAGCATTCTTCACAATCAAAAATTTCAAAAGATTTTTTCAAAATAAAAATTCATAGTGTGCAGTTTTCTGCCTCCTCACAGACCAGTAACACCATAAATATGATGAGAAGGACTGTTAATATCTAAAGTTGAGTTCAGGTCACTTCATACGTTTCCTAGGTAGTGCAGCCACGTGCTTAAAACCACCTTTCCTGATTATTTTTCAGGCTTTGAAAGAACAGTATTCTGGAGCCCATGTGAGCTATATGCAGAGGATTTTAGGCCTCCTGAAGGGAACTGCTCTTTCAAGAGGGTGAGAAGCACTGGAAGCCTCTAATTACAGCAGTGCAAACTGTCAGGTCTTGTATAGCAGGCTATGTTAAAATATAGTTTGTGTTGACTCACTTTCAAGCCAAGATAACAACCTCACAGGAAACCAGGCTTTTACATCAATTAATTAAAAATTGATATGGCTCCAGTGCAGCCTAGATAAGGAGGCACTCACCCCTCGTACTGCCAGGCACTCGAAACCTGCCCTGGAAAGCCGAGCAGAGGCCAAGTATCAGCCATTGCTAATTCCCTGCTGGTGCTCCTGCAGGTAACTTGTAAAGAAGATCCAAAGGCTGTTTAATTTCACTGTCCCACAACAGCTTTATAATAAGGTATGTGCTTCTGTAATAATTTGTTGGTTTAATTATATTATGTTGTTCAGGCGAAACAGATAAAAAATAAAAACTCTTATAGGCATATTTCCCTTCAGTACTCAGACTTTTTAGGGCTGAGGGAACAAGATGGGAGGGACACACCAAAAAAAGCCCTAAATTTCACTGGCTTGAACCAGAGCTGTGGGGTGGTTGAACCCAGGAATCGTTAAACAGTTTGGCACCATCCATACATGGCACTAAAAATAACTCCCTCACATGTGACATTCCTACCATGTGAAGCAAAACAGTGGATTGAGTAATGAGTAGCATGCTCTGGGAAGCATCTTTATGATTTCATAGGTGTAGCTTGGCAAGCTGCACCTCCCTTCTTCAGGTTCCTCAGTTAGTGATGGGACAGGGACAGCTCCACACCAGGCACTGACAGGCTGGGTTGGTTTGTACATGGAGATCTTCTGCCCTCTCACCCCCCACATTCAGCAGTGAGTAGAGCTAAAATGTGGATACAGCCTGAGGTGATGTGGCTGCTGCTGAAAGGCTGGAGCCCTTCTGGGATGTGGCAGCATTTTGGGAGCTGCCATAGCTGTCCTGCTGTGTATGGGCACCCCATAAACTGCAGCTGCACTCATGGTGTTGTGTAGCTGCAAGCAGGAGGTTAACAACAGGAGAAATTGCTACTTAGTTCATTAATACTGTAGATGCTATTAAAAAAAAAATAATTAAAACCCAGTTGGCACAGGCTGCAGGATTTAATAATCAACATCAGTTCATTTCCAAATGCCTCGTACACCTCAAGTTATTTTTGTCCAGCTGCTTCCTGCAGATGCAATTTGAACAGTTAGAAATAAAAGCAGATTTCAGTGCACCACCAGCGTGCTGCTGGCACTCTCCTCTGACTTAGGCAGGCATCTTCCAAAGGTGTGTGCATAGGGGTGGGGGAGAGGAAACAGCCAGCGCAGATATGGGGAGATACTCAGCAACTTTTTGCTAAAGCTGAGAAAAGCCTTGCCTGTGGGCTACACACAGCGTTGTTTCCCTTGTAAACTTTGATTTAGGAAAAAGTCTAAGATTTTTGCTGAAGATCCTTTATTTGTAACTGTGCAGTGAGGGCTCCATAATCTATATCCAGCTATGATATTCAATAACTGCTTAACTCTACATGCTAGATCAGCTTCCCTGCATTGGAGACTCCCCTCTCTGTGTGTGTTTGAGCACAGGAATTGTTCCCTGAGTGCGTGCAGTTATGCCTCAGAGAGGGCAACCCCAACAGATGGGCCTGAGTTTTGTTTCATGGTTAGATTAGGAAGAGAAAAGGTGTGGGTTAACAAATCATAGAAGTGATCAGGATCACAATAATAGGCTTAAATAATGGGGAATTCAAAAAAAATCTCATTATCTTTTTTAAGTCTCATTAAGACTCACTAAAGATGCTTACTACCTGTGATGCTCTAGAGTGAGACTAAAGGAGCAAATTTTTCAGGAAATTTGGGTTCAACAGCTCCTTGTCAAGCTCTCCTCCTGGCTTTTGTTGCACTGCCTATGCCAGCTGAGCTGGGGCAGGGCTGGGCTCTCTGTCCTCCTCTGTTGTGCTTGCCAGCATGTGCTCAGCCCTCCTAGCAACTCCACTCTCTAGGGCATCACAGGCTGATGAATTCCAAGCAAGAATTCAGGGAAATCACTCAAGAGATACCTGCTGACAGCAGGAAGCTCTTGATTGCACTGTTCCTGAGCATACTGCTCAGCTTTCGGTCTGCTTTGCTTGTGTTTTTCTCTCTATGTTAATGCCCATTCCCCATGGGTGTTATTAGGAGCTGGAGCACAAATACAGGAGTCTATAATAAACCTGAGGTTCCAGGATATGTTTTTGCTAGAGAGGGAACAACAAATGCTTATTTTCTCTTGAAGTAGCTCATCTGAGCTTTTAGCAATCAGAGGGAGAATTCTCTTGGCAGGCACAACAAGGGCTCTCGCTCTGAAGCCCAGGAGAAAGGTGGCTGTGCACAGGAGGCTGTTATCAGCTGAGCCGTGTGGCTGCTTGCCCAGAGACCTGCTTGCCGAGCGGGGGGATGCCGGGGGAATGCTGGAATGCCGGGGGAATGCCGGAATGCCGCTGTGCTGCTGGCACCCCTGGCAGGGCTCCTTGATGCCCAGGGTATTCCCAGAGTACTTTCCTATCCCTCCTCTCACTCACGGGTACCTCGGCCACCTTCTCTCTGGTGGAAACTTGCTCTTTGCAAGTTTCTGGAGCTTTTATTTTACCAGTTGTGGCCCGAGTGGAGGTATTTAGGAGTTTTCTGCCTCGAGAGCAGACTTGTATCGCCGCAGGCTTGTCTGGGACAAAGCTCATAGCAGCCCAAAGCCAAAGGTCAGTATATTAGAACAGAATGTAATAACCCGTTCCGTTGGAGGCTATCTTGATTTCCATATAAATGCAGAAAATTATATTTGAGTGTGCGCCTTTCAGGCATATGAAATGCTAATGGCGAAGTAATTTTTATGTCACTTTGTTTTGATTTAGTTGTTTGATAAATGGAACTCTTTCTGGCATTTTTGCCATCCTGTCTTGCTACACCACTGTTTGGGGTTAATTTTAATTGGAATTAATGACCACCAATGGCACTTATGCAGGTCATTGGCTAAATCTTAGAAACTTTAATTCCTAGAATCATCAGTAAAATTCCCTGGACTGCAGAGTAATAATGGCCTACAGGTTGGTGTGTGGTTCTGAGCAAAAAGGGGTCTATAACTCTTCCTCCATATATCCTTAGCCTGACCCACAGCTGTACCACTAAACCTGCTTCTAACAAGGGACTTTGTTGGAAATAACATGCTGTCAGAGCTAGTTTTTTTGTTTCAGCTATTTTGCAACCCTACAAATGGCATGACTTGTCCTAAATTACTTTGCTACTTAGAGGTTCCTGACCATTACACGCACCAACCATCCTGACCTTTTTTCTAGCAAGTTTTATAATAAAGGTTATGCTAAATTTCTGATTTTCCTTTAAATAATTCTTACATTTGGTCATGTATTATTAATAAGTATGGAGTGACATCCTAGAAGATGGTATATTTACCATCTCACCATATTTTTATTTTTTATAAATGAAAAAGGAGCATAGATGACAGGTTACCATGCAGGGATAAATGAAGTGCACCTCAGAAGGGAAAGTGATAAATCGTAGCATTATCTAGAATGTAAAGCAGAACCACCTCTCCCCAGCGGCCCCACCGGCAGGACAGGGCTGCCAAGGCAGATCTCAGCCTCAACACATGATTTCCCACTAACAGTTCTTATCTTGTATTAGTGGCTTTTTGTTATCCTGTAAGAGTTTCTCCTCGGTAACAGAAGCAAGCTGACTTTCCATAGATAATGCCAGCGTGGGGAATGCTTCTGTGGGTGGGAGGGGCCCCTGCTCTGCATGCCGAGCAATGGGTCCCTCTCTGGAGTGGGGAAGATGCTGCTTTATTGGGATGCTGCCCTCTGTGTTTGTCACTGTGCAGAGCTGCAGGCAAAAAGAAAGACTTCGAGCTACTGGGGAGTGCTCAGAAAACTTGCAGGCTTCACCCTGCCCCCAGTTTGCAGGGTGTCAGTTCTCCCAGGAAATCTTTTCTTCAGGAGTACCAACAAAAGCTTTCAACACTGTAATACGCTGCTAAGGCTTCGGAGCCACTTCTCTGCTACTCCTTTTCAAGCTTGTTTTAAATTCCATTGTTCCTAGTTCAGTTTCTAGTATTTCATGCAAACCAGTCACATCAACAGTATAATAAATCTTTTCTTATCTCTAAAATTCTTTTCCTATTGCCTTGTTTCCAGAAGATACTGCTGCTGTTGTGACAACTAAATAGATACAACAGCCTTAGAGTTCAAATATGACTCATGCTATGTTAACTTACTGATACAGTAAACCTAAAAGGGAAGAAAGGCAAAAAGATGGTTTGCTTTTTCAATATATTTTTCCTCATTGTTTAAAGCTAAATAATGCAAATGGCACATTATAAAATGTGTGTGTTTTTAAAATCAGAAACCTACTTGTATAAAGAGAATCTAAACTCTTTTTTAACTAAAAATACATTTTTTTTTGTAAGGGTCTTGCTATCACCTGTTCTGTTTCCTTCTCCCCTAATACTAGTTACAGAATTTTGTATAATTGGGAAATCCATAAGTGTATAATAGCTTTGATAATTTCTAATTTACATCAAAATTCAGGCTGTGATCTGGGTCAAGGCTTTCCTTTTGTCAGATTAAAATTATTTTTTTTTTTTTGTAAAAGGTACTATGGAGAATATTAAGGTATTTCATTTTCTTGTAAAGACTACAAAGGGAGATACAGAATGTCAAAAGGGACACCTCAAATTTCCAGTGCCCATTGGTAGTGTGGGCACTTGCCTTTATCACTGCATCATCCACTGCAGACAATGAAACCCAGACTGGGTTATAAATTGCTACTTAAAAATTCATATAGTGTGCCTTGTCCTCTGCTAATTATTGCACTTGATATTGTTCGCTGCTGGGCTTTTTTTTTTTTCCTAGGGATGTTTTCTTTTTGCCATGTATCCCAGGACAGAGCTTACATTCAGTGCCTTCTTTTTCAACATTTCTAATTCCAGAAGACCCACGAGAAACATACGTGAGAATCATCAGAAAGATCACCAAGGTCTGCTCAGACAGAAGAATGAATCACATAAGGTCTCTTCCAAGTTTTCAACTCGTCTGTCAAGCGTCAGCATCCCTCCTTTACTTCTCTTGTTAAGAGACAGGCAGACCCAGCCTGCTTGGCTCTGTTCTGCTCCTCTGGCTCATCTTTCCCGATATTTTCTTGAACCATGAACTGAACTGCAAATAATAGGATTGCCTATATGAAAGGCTGCCTCTTTTCATGAGTAGAAGCCGTGCATTTGGGCTCTTTGAAAAGGGCTCTGTGGCATTTCATATACTTTGTTCTCTGGTCAGAAGTTCAGGATGTTCCATTTCTAAATTTGATTTCCAGCTAAAATATAAATGCGTCGCATTGACTGATCATCCTTGGAAGTTTATATGCTTTTAGAGTTAAAGATGTGAATGATTAATGCTTCTGCTGTGCTTGGCTATGAATCATTATATGATGCCCTGATTTTTCTTTCTAAATCTTTGTAGCTGTAGCAAATAAGGTGTTTAAGGGAGAGAGGGGAGGAAAAAGGGTAGAATATGACCTTCCTGTTAGTTGCACTTCAGATAAAATAATATTCTTGCAAGGACATGGTTCTTTTTGAGTTTCTACCTACCTTGTGAACTGTGACAAAATATGCAGACTATCACCTGCAGGCTTTTGGAAGTAAATTCAAACATAAAAAAGTCTTGACAGTTGAAGCAACAGATGAAACTGTCAGGGTTTAAGTTTTAATACAATCTTAATTAACTCCAGAATTACTTCTTCTCAAGGTCAATTAGACATTTTCAGGGTATTCAAATGAAGTATTCCCCTGGGAAACCTATTTTTCCCCATCTAGTGACCAATTTAAAGAACCTCTCTACCTTTCCTGTCTCCTTTAAATGTAGTGCAAAGGGGGTCCTGCTGTGGGACCCTGCTCCTTGCAGTCCTCTCACCCGCTCTTCTTTGGCTGTTGCTGGGGGATGAGCTTCCTGATGGAGGGATAGAAAAAAACGCATAAAGTTGATAGCAAGTCCCACACTGTGTTCAGAGTCCCTGTAATGGATTGGGAGCCGATGTTGTCAATCCCACGTGCAAGCAACTCTTTCAAGTTACAGATTTGAAAACAACGGGGCACGACTCACCCAAGCACAGGCACCTACACTTTACACAAAATGCATTTTCCCAAACAGCCACCCTCGTGTCACTTGATTCATCTGTGTCACTCCGTCATCCCCACACCAGAAAGCAGCACCTCTCTGTGTTCTCTGAGGCTTAGCTCAGGTTTCTGATGGGGGGATACAGTCTGGGAGGGGCAAGGTCCCAGGGGGAGATGCTGTCACTCCGTCATCCCCACACCAGAAAGCAGCACCTCTCTGTGTTCTCTGAGGCTTAGCTCAGGTTTCTGATGGGGGGATACAGTCTGGGAGGGGCAAGGTCCCAGGGGGAGATGCTTCACCTCCACTGCCAGTTACAATTAGAACAAACAGGAGACCAGAAACTGATCTCAGAAGTGATTAGGGATTCAAAGCGCTGTGCTGGGCCTGCTCTCAGGGGGCAGATCCCATATGTTTGACTGGCAGGCATTACCCTGAACTCGCTGTGTCATCCTAGAAGGCACAGAGCTAGTGGCTCTCATGACACTCTTAAATTCCACTTGCCATATATCTTCAGTGGGGCAAGGAAGATTTACCATTTGTTGACTTCAGCTCCTAGGGAAAAAACGCTTTTTTTGTCATAAATAGTGAGGCAGAGCAGGAGGAGAGCACATTTTAATTTAAAAACCCAAACAAAATTTTAGGGAGTCTTTTCCAAGAAGAACCCTTTTTTTGCTGAGGTGTTAAGAATGGCATTTTCACATGGAAAATACGGAAAATAGTCTGTGAAGTGATGGTTGCCCACTGAAGAGGAGATGGCAGCAGTATTCAGGGGCATGAAACCATTCTGTTCTTATTTGATAACGTCAAACTGTATAGCAGTTTCTGTGCTCTTATCAATGGCTCCCATAGCAAAAGCACTTGCTTCACCTCATGGCAGGTGTCTGCTTCTCCTCGGAGAGACAGAGGACTCAAAAGAAGATAGGAAAATAATTTCAAATTCCTTGGTCTGTCTTTTACCTGTAGTCCTTTTCTTTCCCTTTGCAAAGTGATTGCTTTTTGTAGCCAGCCTCTTTCAGAGAGAACTATTTTCTCTCAGGCACTCAAAATGTTTCCATAGCTCAGATCACCAGGGAATGCAGCCTCACACTGCTTGGGGACTAATTGCACAGAATAATTACTGAATCCTCAGCCCTCACAACGATTGTTTCATAAATAATTCCTGCTTTAAACGTTGATTACACATATGCTTCCCGAAAGAATTGTGCAGAGGAAATAATTCTCTGAAACCGTCACTGTTCTGTCACGTGGCACAGGAAGAAAAGGTTGCAGGGTGGGAGTGACAGGAGGCAGCAGGAGAAGTGGGCAGGGTCCCTGTCCCTTCACCCAGGAGGCCATGGCCCCACCGAGGGGCTGGGTCTGAACACGGCTTGGTTTGGAACAGCCAAACATTCAGTTTTAAAGCAGGAATGGCAGAGCTCTGTTGCTCAGCAAAACCTAAAAGCTACTGGAGATGGAGGGGTGAAGCTGGGTTTCCAATAAAAGGGAATGGACTTTATAGGTATGTGTGTGGCTTCTTGCCACTAAAATCCTTGCCTCAGGCTTTTTCTGCCTGCTTCAGAAATTCAAATGGATGTGGCAATCTGTGTGCTGTGAGGGAGACTATGGAGGTAACCGTATAAATGTGATGGAATGAGAATTTAAAACAGTGAATGTGTAGTGGTTGTGTAAATGACAGACTACAGATGGGGGTTTGCTAAATGTATTAGCATGATTGGTGAAGCAGGCTGACAGTATTGTTAAAACCAACACCAGAGCATTTGTACAGAGCAATCAATATCCCTTCTGGCCGCAGTTCCCTATGTCAGGTGAAGAAAATGTTTTAATAGAAATTCAGTTTATATGTCTGAAGTGGAGGAGGGTTTTTTTGTATTTCTTATGGTAACAAATGTGCTTTTCTCTTTCAAAGTATGTGTCAGGTGAATTTTTTTCTTTTTTGTAAAAACTGGAAAGCCTTTTGTAATAACCAAAAAGACCCCAAGTGGCAGCAGGGTACTGGCAGGTGAATCAAACATCAGCCCCAGTTGATAAGCTATGGCAGGGGGTGTCTCTGGATGACTGCTTGCAGGCTAATAATGAACATGTGTGTAAGTATGCAGCCTGAAATAGAAGTGAGTTGTATCAGAGAGTAAAACATAATATTTATAACCCTACCCAAGCAATTTATAACATACCCACTTCCTACTACAGAGGGCAGAACTATAATCAAGAATACTTCTGAAAGCTAGGAAATACTGCTTGCAAAGGCACGTTCTAGTAATTGCTTTTTAACTGCTTCTAGGATCTATGTCATCTGCAAAAAACCTGTTTTCAATATAGAGTTGGATTTTTCAGAGAGTTTTTTTACTGCTTTAGCAAAGGTACCTGCGTGAATTCTGTAGCAGATCTACATGTGCAAAGAGGGCACAGCTTGGTTTCTGGTTTGGGTTTGCATTTTAATGGTGGGGGTTGGAAAATTATTCTTTCTCATAGTGCTCAGGAGGGTACCTCCTGTTACTGCGACACAGGAATGTGCTGACAGCTTGCCACTGACATAAATAGCCTCTACCTGGCTGTTGTCATCAGTGAGGTGTTTGATAGCTTGAGTTCAGATACTTGAGTTCATCACTCAGCCACTTTTGAAGGCTGTTGTGGTCATTTCATGGTATCTGCATGAGTTGTTTTTTGAGTGATACAGCTCCCTTAATCTACTGTGGCACTGCTGATGTATGAAGGTCTTCCCAGTACTATTTCTTCCTGTTAGACATGACATGGGAGAAGTGTTAATGGGTTTCCTTTAGATTTTGGTAGTTATCAGCAGTTACCACTTATTTTGCATGAAGCAGAAGTGGCTTAGAATTCAACAGTGATGATGGTCTAAAGAACAAATATTTTCCCCAAGCCAAAACCTAACAGGACTCTTTTTTTAGGCTTCTTCTGCGTTTGCTTTGCCTTCATCTAAAAAACACTTTCAAAAATAATCTAAAAGGCCAGATTAACTACAGAAACTTTAAATGCACTTCTGTGGTCTGTGGCTGTGAAGGAATAGCATGCCCCTGCTTGCAGACTGAGCTTTGTCCCACAGCTAGAGACAGCACTGCCCCTCACCAGGCCCTGCGTGGGGCACAGCCCAGTCTCCAGAGAGCTCTCCAGGAAAAAGGCCGGAGTCGAGGCTTTTGCTTGAAGCTGCATTGATCCAACCCCTGCAAGAACAGAGAGAAATTATGGCAAATTCCTTCCCCAGACAGAACAATGCCATTTTCTACAAGATGTGATCTTTAGAAATCAATCAATTTTGTACTTTTCAGTAAATTCGGGCAGCTCCAAATTAAATTGGAAAAACCGATTGGCATGGAAGTAATTCTTTTAAGTAAATTTCTGCCTGCATCACAACAATAATATCAATGTGGATTTCATTAATATGTTTCATTAAAAGGATTTTCATTAGGAATTCATCTCAAAATTGCCTAATATGTCAGCCTCTGAGGACACCCCTAATTACATCTATAGCCTTTCTAGATCTATACCTTTTTCCCTTCTGTCTCTCTCTGCCTGTGTTAATAAGCATTTATAAACTGCCAGTTAGAATAACAGTCTGGCACATTTTACAAATTACAAAACCAGTTTTGTTTTCTCTACATTTTTTCAGTCCCTTAATCTTCCCATTCATTACTTTTAAATATATTAGCCTTCTGGTTTTTTTAATAAAGAAGCAGCCAAGATGGAAGTCTAATTACAGATGTATCAAATCTAGATACTGGGCTCTGGCCATGCCATCCCTTATGGTTTTTAAGCACATCTTCAGACAAAGCCTTGTGCTCCAAGGAGTGAACCTGTCCAGACCCTCTCACTGAGAGGACTCCCCAGTTTCTGAAAAGGCAACATTCAGCAAGAGATCAGGGACCTTTAACGTGGTCAGTGGACAACCTTCTCTATTCAAAAGAAGGATCCCTCTTTCTAAGGATCTCTCACCGTAAGGAAAGGATTCCACCAGTGGTAAGTGGCTGCCAGACACATCACAATTCAGTGTGCAAGAAATCATGGCCTCACACTGCCTTGAGTCTTTGCTGGAGCCCTGTTGAACATTGTGTGCTCATGTTTATCAGCCTGTCTAAGAATTATTTTTATATTATCATTTTCCTAGGTTAAAGCTGATAGAAAAGTAATATACAAATAAGAGTGAAAGAAAAGTCTACAAGGGACAACTGAGAAGTATTACTTTGGCTTAGCTTTGGTTATTTAAAAATGAGCTCTGTTTCACTTCTCATGTGTTAAGCTTTTCTTTGGATGAGATTTAGCAACAATACTGAATTTCAGGGCTACAACAGGTTGAAATTGAATGTTTACCTACACTTTAATTACACAAAACCATTATAATTAAATGTATTTCAAACAGCATGTGCACAATGAAATAAAGTCCTCCATATAGTAACATTAAATAAATAGGCAATATTGCTCTCTTTTCTCAAGACCAGATAACAATGGACCAATTATCCTTTACTGCTTTCCAAGAGGGCTTCCCATTGTACAGAGAGGTTTAACATCTGGATCAATGCTTGCATGATTCTTAATGAAGTCCTTTAGCTCTTAGAAATTATTGAAGAAACATCTCCCGTGGAAGACAAAGATTAGTTTAGCTGGATGCCACGCTGAGCAACGGATGTTTTTCTTGGCTGGCACACCACAAAACTGCTTCTATTATCTGCAGCAAGGAAGGATCTCCAGGCTTTAGTCCAGTAAACAAACATTATCTTGTCGTTCAGTGCACTCTGTAGCTTCTTGGTTTTCTTCAAGGGTGAATAAACTGGGCCAAACTCTGGTTGTTGCCATTGCATCTTTGCCTTGCACTGTACCCATAAAGGAGCCTCAAAGGGGCTCCTGGGAAAATCCGTACATATGACATAGCCCTAACTGAGAAATCCTGCATGTCTGTCCTGTAAATCCCCACGTTAAGATTGGCTGGGATAAGGATTAAGCTGTGTGAAAGGGCTGCTGGCAAAGTGCAGGACGGACGTGCCAAAGCGCAAGATACAGCAGCGAGAGACCGTGCTGAGGTACCAGCCTCTCCAGCATTTTTACAAATCATTGCCAGGTATACACTTAAAGGAAAAACCAGTTCAAAAGGTTTTGATGTTTTTCATGTGGTTTTTGCCTGTTTCCCCTCTGCTGCACTTCAGACAAAGGGCAGTCTCTGTGAGCAGCACCAGTGCTCGCCCTGACGGCCCAGAGCCCACGAGTGCTGGCACAGGAGGCTCCGCAAGCAGCGCTTGCTGTGACAATCAGACAGTCATGGATTTTGATCCTGTGGTTGCTCTTACACAAAAAACATCCCAGGCAGGACTGCAAACAACCCTGTCAGATCAAGTCACGCATACACCTGGAAGCGCAGGGTTTTTTTCCTCATGTGAGTAGCCTGATAAAAGTGTGAGCTGATCCCTTCCTTGATCCCAGGTTTTATTCATAAATCACTTCAGCAGTTTTCTCTAACTCCTTGGCATGCCATTCCAGTTCTCTGGGTTTCCATCTACCCAGTGGCCTGTAACTACTCAAGGGTTCTCTGTTATACTGCTAGTGCTGGCTCCAGCAGAGGTCAGGCTCAATAAATCTCAGCTGGTGAATAACTCTGATTTTTAGCTGAAGAGATAAATGATATGAGAGAAGCAATCACGGCAAAGAATTGTTCTGGTGAAGTGAATCAATGCATGCTTAAAAATGTCCCATTCTGGGACCTGTGTTTAATGGGATGACCAGAGGGTGCTCCAAGAGCTAAGCAATGAAATCTTTGCTTTCCCTCTGAATATGAGGAAGAGTTCTACATCTAAATGATTAGTTTAATGCTCTCTTTTTAAATTAAAACATGCAAGGAGAGATACACTGGGAAAGGGTCTTTGGCTAGAGGCTTCCCAGCAGTTATACCCAGGCTTATGAACAGCATGGCTCTGTGCTCTCCAGCAGAGGGACTGGAGAAGTGAAATTACATCTGACAGGTTTATTTCTACATTACCTCAATTTTGGCTAAAGGCAAAATTGATTAAAAAGAGAAAATACTTAGGATGTTAGGATTTGTGGCTGTGTTTCTATGCTGAAGTCCCAGCATTAATCTAGACTTGGCTGCACTGGTTACAGGAAGAGAAAAGGAAATTCTGTACCAATTTTTATCTGTGTTTATAAATAAAGTACTGATGTAATAATAGAATTTTTTAATGCATGAGGTTTAGGAGTTCACATGTCAAGAGAAGCACAGATGAGAAAAGATGAAAAAAGTGCATTTAGTAAGAAGCACCTGAGAGTGCTTAGGAGGGTAAATAATTGGAATAAACAGAGCTACTCTGGAGAAAAATTATTGTACTAGTAAAATAATAAAGTGTGATTATTATCTATAGAAATAGAAACACTTTTTGTAGATCAGTATGTGTATAGACAGATGTGCAAACAAGGACAAAAGCAGTCACCACGTACAAAGGAGCAAACACAGAAGTCCTGGGAAAAAAACACGGAAGTGACAAGTGACAGATTCTGCTTTACCTTTTGTGTCAATCCTATTTGTCTGGTTTTGTTCAGTACTTTATAAAAATAGTGCTGAGGTTATGATATGGCTTTGTTTTTTGTTAATTAGCCAGATTCACTAAGGATATTGACCAGTTAAGGCACCAGCTCGGACTTGTCGTGTGAATAGAGTTTGCATTACTTACGGTGTGATACTAAAAGGCAAGGGATTTTGTCCTTTCATGTCTAGGGTGTAAATGAACTCAGTACAATCCTCTCCTCATACAGTCTAAGAACAAGTCAAAAGATTTTGTAAAGAAATAAATTATTAGCATTTTGAAAAAGGATGAAGCAGAAACAACAAAATGAAAAATCTGTCAGAACTAATAATGCAAATGTTTGTGTCTCTCACCCTGTGAGGCCAGTCAATATTTGAAATTGCGTTTTTTTAATTATTTTTTGAAGTTTAAGTCTTATAGCAAGTACCTAAATTAAACTTCTTAATATTTCATGGATTGCGCATCTTCTAATCTGTTCTTTATTTAATTTTTATGAAAATTACTCTTCAAATTAGTTTTCTTCATTCCTGAAAGACCCATATCTTGTGCATTATAATTTTTTAATTATCTTGATTTGTATACAGCTATGACTAGAGAAAATTATAGCTTGATTTTCCAAAATAACTAGTGTTACATACATGGCATCTAAATGATGTTCCATATCCCTCAGCAGAGAGCATATTGGACGGTCTCTTGAAATGTTTTCCCTGAGCAAATTAAAGATGGTTATTTCAGTTTTGTGTTTCGTTCCTCAAATTAGCTTAATCCCATACTAATACTGGTTGCAAACAGTTCAGGTATTAAATGCTGTGGCTTCCCCAGCCCCGAGCCCTTCCTAACATCTTCCTTAGGAGATGGCATTCTCAGGAAAAAAAGTGGAAAGGTTTTCTTTCACAACAGGGAAACTGTGAGAAATTAAGTACATGGCACTGATATGTGGTGGGAAGTGACGGAGACTGACGCCCTCAACCAAACATGTTTAATAAGGTGTTATTGCTGCAAGTTTTATCCTTACAAGGCTTTGACACCCACTGACATGCCTGGGCTAGGAGGGCCAGCTCAAGGCAGCCCGGAGCTGCCAGCATTTTCTTACCACTTGTGTTAACTCTGGTTTTCAGTGATAGGGGTCAGAAGGAAACAAAGCTCCGACGTTATACTGTCACAGCTGCTGTGATAAGGGAACTGGGGGATAGCTGTGATGGCTGAGATGCCCTGGTAGAGTGAGAAATCAGGCAAACCTCCAAACTGCAAGCAGGCACTTGTTTGGCAAGTAGTTCATGACAAGCTCAATGATAACAACTGAAAAAGCAAGAACTTATCAAACAGATTAGGCAAGTGACAATATCAAGACTCCGATGCCATACTTTGGTCTCCAGTGGCTTTAATCTTTGATGTTTCTGAATCTCCAAGGTCTAAACTGCTGGGCTCAAGACTTCTTTGATAAGAAAGGCAAGGGGCAAGGTGAGAATCTTCACTCCTCCCCAAGTTGTGCTGTCACTGGTGTGTATACGTCCTTTTGTTAGAGAAAACCAATCTGGTCCAAGGGCTCACAACCTTTCCACAGGTCCTGGCTACTCCAGGCTGTCCAGACAGGTGGTGCCCCTGGTACAGGTCCACCTTGGCATGGCCTGGATGACCATCAGATGCTGATCATGTGATCCCTGCTAATAGCTACTGACCAGATTAGCCAGCAGAATTAAATAACCTCATGACTTGTATGCAACTCTGCAAAATGAGCGCATGTTATGCAGTGTTTCACTTTCTACCTTGAATTGAGCAGCTGTGTGGTATGTCTGGTTCGCAAGGCAAGCAGGGTGCTTTCCACAGGGAGCTACAGTGGTAGTCCGGCCACTCTCCTGGCTGGAACTTTCAAAGGAGCCTCCTGTTTCTAGTCCTGATTAAGTCTATCAAACAAAAAGTTACTGAGGAAAGAGTTTTCAAATTCCGTTACCCAGAGAGCAAGTGTGAACCCTGGTACCGACCTGAGGACATCTAAGGTGAGGGTTGGGGCCTGACCCCCAAAGGAGGAGGAGCAAAAGCACAGGGAGGTGCAGTGTGCACCTGAGGAGCACAGGCTGGCACACACACTCACTCACTAACAGCACTGGCTGGAGCTGCTTTCAGCAGCTTTTGTCTTGTTTCACACTATATCTTTGATCCAAATATATTTTTCTTTGGCAGAAAGCTGTTTATACCTCCCCTAGCACACAGGCAGTAGGTGTTGTATTATTCTTTTCTCCAGATGATTTAGACAATACTTTCCCCCGGCTGCTCTCACTGCTGCTGGTTCACTCAGACGCTTCATCTCCCACACACTGTCTCTAAATTATTTGTATTTTTTCAGTGTGCCCCAGAAACCTTGCTAAATCTGTCTTTCAGATCAGGCATTCAGTTCCACCCAGAAGCTGAAAATATTTGACAACTTCCACTGTTTTTTCCTTCTCTCTGGAACTTAAAAATACAGAACCCTGTGAAAATGAATGAGAAGCCCTGCTTATGTAAAGCTGGTAGAGCTTTGCTGCACATTCAGATAGTATTTGAGGCAAAGCTTAACATGCAGATGAGGTTTTATAATTCTTCACCCCTCCTTCTCTTCCTTGTTTCCCTGTAATGGATTTTGATTTATTTGATGATGGGATCAGACTTCTCTCCTCTGTATCATCAGGAACCTTCACAAGTTTTCTGCTAAGGGAAGGGATGGTAAGATTTGCATTATGGTTTTTTGTTATTTTCCTTCCACTGCAACTGAGATTTGAGAAACCCTGGTAAGGCAGAATTATTTTTTTTCCTGATACAGATCTATAAAACAATAAAAATATATAAATATGTATATGTGTACTGATAAGAATTATATAATACATTATATTAGTAGCTGGAGGTAAAGAAAATTATTTTCTACCTAAGACTATAAATGTGTTAGGCAAATTTTCTCAGCTGAGAAAGTTCCTTCTGTGTATTTTCATCACTGGGCATTCTTGTCAGAGAAAAACTGCCAAAACGAATCTGTGATTATACAAAATGCCTGTGAAACAAGCACAGTATCTTCATAGGTTTTTCTGTGTTAATAGTCTTTCTGTAGCTATCCTAGGTCACACACGTATTCATCAAACATCTGTCTTTACTTGCTGGCAAAGTGAGCTAATAATATACGCATTAGTTGTGCTGTACCAAAGTTGAGATGTGTGCAAGCTTGGACATGTGTTTCCCAGTAGAAAGGGAAAAATACTTAAGCTTGCAATAGATGCCTTCCATTTAGCTTATTTTTATTCTGCTTGTATTTCATTATTATTAGTAACAACTTTTTATCAATGTTGCCATAGAAATGGAGAATGCTAATTCCTAGAATCATGCCAAAACTCATTTTCCATCCTGTTTACTTAGCTGCTCTATCACAAACAATGCTTGCTAGATAGCTGTGAACAATTCAGAGCAGCTACATTATTTGGCCAGTTTATTTTTGTGTGCAATATCCTTCCGTTTCAGCAATACATTTTACATGCTGCTCTGGGAAAGAGTCTTGTGAAACTACGCTGAATTTCAAAGGCAAACCCATGAATTTCTGGGGGGAAGAGGGGGAAACCCTAAGAAGAATCCATAAGCTTAGAGAAAAGGAAGGACAGGGCTGGAACTTAGGTACTGAGTAGCTCTTTTCTCTTCGAAAGCCGTTTCATGCTAACTCATAAGATGTGTTTTTTAAACCAGTACATATATGTTTTAATGGAATGCAGTGATCATTAGGCATAAAACATGTCCTGAGCTGCTGTTTAATGTTTCTCCTGAGAGCTTAGGCTGTCAGTAGCACTTAAGGCACTGCAGCTGTATCACCTACAGCCATCTAGAACCTGAGTCATTTCACCATAACACTAGAATGCATTTAATTTTGACTAATTAATTGCTGGAGGAGGGGGAAAGAGATTCTAGAACCATCTAATAACTACTTCTGTAAAGCAGCAATTAGTTAGAAAATTAACTCTCTTAAAGTAACATCTTGGTATTCCGTAATTAATATAGTTAGGGCACTCCACTATGAATCTTAAGAGTTTGGAAATAGTAACTTCAAAATATTCCACTGTGACAACTGAATCCAGTTTAAAAATCAACATATACTTTCTGCTTCATGCATCATCATCAGCTACTGCAAATTGCTAATGTGCTAGAACCAGAACTTAGCAAGCAATTTTGTTAATGTAACAGAAGGTGGAAAAGAATACAATTTAGTCTTTCACAGCAATATTGACTCTGTTGTGCTGACAACCCTGCTCGTGCTTCATGGTACTGCATAATTGGAAAGAGACAAACAAATCAGAGATTTACAGCATCTTTTACACAGTACAGTATTTTTACATAGCCATCTTCTTGATTTTTTCGCCCCCCAACACATACATTATGGCCATGAATAAAAAGGGAGAAGAGGAAGAAAGGGAGAAATTGTTACCCAAGTGTAGGATCCTGAATCTGTCTTCTGGCATTGTGAATAAGAGCATTGATTTTATAACGCACATAGCACTTGGTGATCGTCTGGTATGTGTTTACAGATTTGCTTGCCTATTTTCTATCATTCACCTGTTTCCTGACAGCCTGTGTAACTCAAAAGTGAATCTCCTTTTGGTATTGGATATTCCTTTTGTTTCCTTGTATGCTGTAAACAGCAACAGCACCTCGGAGCTAAGTGTTAGCACAATATAGGTAGTAAATAACTGATTCAGCTCTTCAAATGAACTTCACAACCGAGAAGTTTCTGCACTAAGTCCTGCATTTCCACCCAGTGTACAGCTCCATTTGTAACAGCCCCATCTGGAGACACAGCAGTGTCACAGCACTAAATCTGCACCCACGCTGTGTGTCTGAGCACGCAGTGGGTGCGCTGTGTGATGCAGCTGCGGGTCTGGAGTGGTTAGCCATGCTTATGTCCAGCTATTTGCACCGGGATTGTGAGTGCAAAACTATCCCTAATATCATTAATCACCTCTGCCTCAGAACTGCAGATGCACTTCTGGTATTAGCCTTTTTTCAAAGCTATGCACCTCAGAAAGTCACTGCAGTAACAGCCCGTCTTTAGACATGAAGACTTGGAGCTTCCACATCCCTTCAGCCTTTCAAACCATTTTTGCCTTGCAGCGTGTGAGTGTCTGTCTGTGTAAGCAAAGTAGCAATGATCACTTCGATCAGCCCTGGTACCAGCACTGCCGACCCTTCTCCCACTGCACGCAGGAGCACATCCCATAAATATGGAGTGACTGCAGCCAGCCATCTGCAAGGGAACCAGCATTCAGCTGTGATAAGCAGGTAATGCTTCTGTAGTCAGGATTTTTCAACTGTGGTTTGCCTTTCTGCTTGGAAAGGTTTTGATCAAGAATGCCAGTTTTTTTAAAAAAATCTTACTCTTCAGTATATGTATTGTTACTAAATCTTCATCTTTTGTCTGCTGTCTCTTCATATGTCCTCCTTTAAATTAAAAAATGGGCAACTCAACCCAAAGGTTCAAATCAAAGCAAAACCATTGCTGCTTCTAAAACTACAGTAAGATTGTTTTAATGTATATTCCTAATATTTTCCATGTCCTAGCTATGACTACACCATTCCAAAAATGTTTAGAAAAATGCATATCAGTGCATATCAATAAGGATGGATTGAATTTGAGCGCCTTTATAGTGCTGCTGATAAAATTCTCACTTGCCAGAACAGAGTGTGCTGTAGTAACAGCACTGTTCAGCAGGAGCATATTTGCACATGGTGCAGCTCGAAGCAGAAACCTGCTTTCCCCTGGCAGGCTCTGTAACATCTGTGAGAGATAACGGCAGAAAGGTGGAAGATTTAGCACCCTTTGCCATGTTTGTCCACGCTCTGATAGCTGATGTCTGATGCTTGTCTTTGAACTCTGGTTCTAAGAAGAATGGGGTGAGCTAAAGTTCTCTGTATCTCTGACTCCTCTTGATTAATGTCATTTCACTGTGCCCATCTCTGTGTCAGTGTCAGATAGCCACTGCCTGCTGCAGGCAGCCCCACCTCCAGGTTTCTCGCTCCTGTGCAATTTGCAGCAAGTGACCCTGCTTCTCCTGCCTCCCTCCGTGTACATTTGGTGTTACTTTCCTCTCCTGCCGATCCGCAGAGCAGCACACTCCTTGGCTCAGCCGAGCTCCCAGCAGGCTCTGAGGAGCGCCCGGTCTGCTGGCGCCCGCAGCTCTGCTCTCAGGGCAAACCGCGGGATGGGTCCTGCTGGGAGAACCCACCCGCGCTCCTCCTGGGAGCCGTAGGAACGTGGGAGAAACGTGAGCGGGGGGGTCTGTAAAGGGATGATAATCCTGATGCGCCTCGGCAGGGGGAAAGAGCTGCTGGCTTCATCTTCAGGAATGGACCACAGGGACTAGGACGCCCCAGAATTTTGTTCTTTTCCACACTGATGACAACTTTGAAACTCTGTCTTTAGTGCTGCCTGTGAAGTTCTATCCTCTTGAAAGAGTGTGCTCTTACTGGAATAAATCACACTTTCTCTTCCCCTCTGTCAGCTATTAATAGTGTAAATTTTAATTCCATATGTAAATAAAAACACTGTGTACTCATTAGTTTAAATATGTTTTTCATTAGGCAAATGAAATGCTTATTGTATATGATACAAAGCTAAAAGGAGAATGTTAACAGCATTGACTAGTTTGGGAAGGATAGTGACTTGAATTTTTAAAGTTCTTTTTTAGGATAAAAATGAACCATGTTTTTAGGGATTATTATGGGCAAATTTTGCTGTTCAGGGAGGCATCTTGTTGCTGGAAATGGGAAAAAAACCAAAGTTAAGTGACAGAAGTATGGGTAGGGTGTCAAGGCCAGTGCATTAAAACTTCTACTAAAAGGGAGAGATAGCACATAAACTTGAATTACTATTTATAGCGTTGGCTATTTTAGAGATGGTAACTGCAAGGCGGGCAGCATTTTTCAGTTTCTATTTAGAAAAATTCTGACATGTCTCACATTTTGATATCTTGAAACATATTGGTCCCAAATTACATCACTTCTTCATCGTTAGTTTTCAAACTCTTGGAATGCCACACTCCAAATACACTTTTTGCTATTTTTAGGGGCTATGCAATTATAGTCAAGAAGATATAATTTTTCAGTTCAGTAATCCATACTTTCAAGCTTGGAGTATATTTATCTACCTACGAGCTCATAATTTGTTTCCTTTCTATCAACAAAATACCCTGAATTACATAACCAATTTACTTCTAAACCATCTTTTCTAGCTCCTTCCACTGTTCTGCTCACTGTGAAATGAGAGAAACCTTATCACAGACACATTTAGTAAATTAGTATCATTTTATACAAAAGCCTGCCCTCTAAACACTCCAGTCTTAGTGAAAAGATGCTCTGAAGGTGTGACTTTCTAAAGTTATGCCTCAGAACAGTTTAACAATCTCTTTTAATATCCAAACCTGTGTTTAGTGATTAATATGAGAATATAAAATCTCTCTCCCTGCAAAACTCAGAGAACCAAATACACTTTCTTCTCAATTGCTTGAGTAAGGGAGCCACGATAAAAACAATTTTTATTTTATAAAGATAAGCTTGAATATCCTTGTCTCCATGCTTCCTCAGTTCAAATTCTATCAAACTTTTATACTGGAGCACAGTAAAATATTTACATGCAAGATGTAGTGAATGAAATGCAAGGGCTGGCTAGAGGGCAGTCTCTCGGAATTAACACAGAGCAGCCTAAAAAGGAGTAATAAGTCGGTCTTCTAGATTCTTCATTTGCCAGACTAAATTGTAGCTAACAGTACCCACTGCCAAGAGAATAAAGGCAACGGAGATTCCATTTTGTATGAACAGTTACTGCACTTGACATGGTTGAAAACTTATTAATAGATTTTAAGACCAAAAAGGGACTATATGATAGCAAACTGGACTTCCTACATAAGAGAGGCCAGATGATTTTACCTGCCAGTGCCCTGAACAAGTTTATGAATTCTGGCTGAGCTGGAGCAAAGTTTTGAGGATGATATTCAGTTTGGTCATGGCTGAAAAGCCAGGAACCAAATAATCTCTTTTGCATCTTCTTGAAGAAAATGTTTAAAAGCTCTCATAATTTAACAAGCAGTGCACTGTATTTGACTTTTTCACTTGTCTGGATTAATCTTTTAGTCATTGCATCATGTTTTATTTCATCCTACCACTGGGCCATCTGAGGGGGGGGGAAAGACAGAGGTTTTGTCAAAAGAGTTTGAGTTTTGTTTTAAGAGATTTAAGGAGGCTGTGATTTAATACATGATGATATCCCATAATATATAATAGGTCCTGATTTCACTTTTGCTCTTGATGCCCTAAAATACTTTTTTTTTAGTCTGCTGTACTAAAACCAGTAGGCAATGTAGTGTATAAGTAATGTTCACTGGATAGTCATGCTTTCATTCACTAAGTACAGAAATCCTAGCTCAGTTAGGACCCATGCCCCAGCGAATCCATGGACTCATTGCCAAAGAATTTGAGCATAACAGCCCACCAGGCTCATGGTTTACAGGCTAAGGTGAATTAGAAAGCAATCACATCCTGACCTTCATTATTCTTACTGTTCAGAACAGAAGATCTCCTTGATCTATAATCTATGTAGTGTTTCTCCAGAGTTGTAAGTATTCACAGAAAGTGGCTATCTTTTACAAACTATTGCACTGATCTCCAGATGATTCCTTTGGTTCTCACCCAGCATCAGATCCTCTGAATGATTTCTCATGAGGTTCCCCCCCTCTCACCACTGAATTTCTCTGGGTAGGAGAAGATGTACTTCAGAGATGTATTTAATATTGTACATAGATATCTTCACACACGACACAACTCACTGCAGCTTTTAACAGCTCCTTCTTCAGGTTCCTCAAGAAGCTTATGGTAGAGGCGAGAAATCTGAGGCTATGTAACACTTCAGTCCGTAGTAAGCTCTCAAATATTTCAATTGTAGATACATCTAGACCAAGTGTTTTTAATGGTGAAGTGTAACGACGTAGGTAGATGAGGAAATGTAATTTCTATATAACTGATCCAAAACTAGCTTATCACATTTTATGCACATTCAAATGTCTTATCTAAAACTTGGCTCGGCAGGAAATGGTAACATGTCAAGGATCCAATTAACATTATCTCACTCCCTTGTTTTTTTCTTCACTTTCTCTGCCTTATGGGAGCTGCTTCAAGTTCTGTTGTTACTCACAGTGAAATTGATTGATTTCTGGCATAGTTCTGATTTGCTGATACCTCAAATACTACTGGAACCTCTGAATTTGTAAGAAATATGAACCTCCCCACAGGGGAAAAGCCACTCATGAGTGTGCCATCAGAATTCTGTATGGTTACTTCTTTGTTCTGTCTGGATTACTTTGTGCAAACTGTGAAACCTTCTAAACCCAAACTTTATTGAATGGCCCATTTTGTACAGTGTACAACATCAAAAGGAATGTGAGTTTGAAGTGCAGTCAGCTTGCCAAAATCAAATTTACAAAGAGGAAACTGGAGTGCTCTATAATAGGGAGAGTTAGAAATGTAATTGTAAACTGTATTTGACACTAAGGAATACAAATAGGAGGGGTGAAAAAGGTCCATGATCAATACATTTGCATATTAAGATACTTATTGTTTACAAAAAAAGGAGTAGTTATCAACTGCAATACATTGAACAGTGGAATTTTACCGGACTTCTTCCAGTCGCAGCCATAATATCCTTGCAAGGCAGCACCAGAAAGGGGTGTGTGTAAAGGGGTTCTCAGGTAAGCAACGCTAAATGCAAACACCACACGATTTTTTAAAATTAATTGCCTTTCAGCAGAAACAGCAGCAAGGCTCTGCTTTGGATTTTGTTTTATCTTTTCAAGATTCCCAGTTACAATATAAGGATCTCATGAGTGTGCCGAGCTGGAAATCTTTTTCACTTCATTGTTCTAGAAAATTTGCCAGCCTCCATTTCCTCTTCAAGCAATTATCTGCCACGCAGCTGTTAGTATAAATTCCAAGTTATGAAGGGTCATTCACCAATATAGAGAATTGTGGGAGGTAGACCAGGAAAAGAGAGAAACTTTCTGTCTCCAAACAGTTCCCTTAATGCAGCCCAAGACAAATAACTAAAGATACAATATGATTTAGGATCTGGTTTCTTATGTAGGTAAAAACAGTATCTTGCCACTCTATTTGTTCTATTGACTTATATCAGTTTTTACTTACTATTTATCTATATTTAGCAAGAGGTGTAGTTCAAGTCCCAATATACTCAACTGATTCACTGTGAAGCATTTATTTACCATCTATGTGTAACTAAGGAGCATGAAAATTAGAATAGTGAATTAAATTGAAGTTGGTAGCATCCACTGTGGAGGCTAACCATAAAAAAAAGAAAATAATCCAGCAAGTCCATTGTGGATCAGTTTTCACTCTCTTTCTTGAGCTTCTCCCTGCTTGTAACAGATAGTAGAGTTTACCATGCAAAGCAGTCTGGAAAACAGGATTCCCTAGGGAGAGGAGCAGCATCTTTTTGAGATTAATATCTGTAATGTCTTGGGAACTACTGTTGCCTTGGAGGAAGGCTATCCATACGAACATAAATCATGCCCTCCCAGGTGAGCCTGGCAATCTATCTAGCCCAGTATATACATAGTCACTAGGGATGTGAATAGAAACCTATATGTGCAAAAATATGAACAAGAAATTACTAAGCAACTTGTGCAGTGTGCACAGGGATATGATGTCAGTGTCTCAAGATTATTTGACCCCCATCTGGGATGAGCTCAGATGTGTGCAAGCCTTGATTCAAAGCACATGGAAAATGGCATGCGGATCCTTATAATGAATTTTTGAAGAAACGCTCTGGGCTGTGCCTAAGTGGGAGTGACTGCTTCAAATCTAGCTCTGATCATTAACTCATGAGCACAGCATGATAATGTGCTTCAGCTGGGGATGCCTTTGGAAATGAAGGTAAGTGATGGAGATGTACATGTGAGCAGCATGTTATCTCCATGTCGGTGGATTAAGCTGCAGACTCTGAGGTAAAGCAAAGGGCTGCAGCTTGCAGAATGGCTGCTCAAATACTGAAATTCCTGGCTGTTAAAAGCAGATTAAGTATCCTCTTAAGGTATGCAGGTTTAGGTACCAAGTCAAATACTGATTCAGACAGGGAACTCTATTTAAAGAGACCATTTCCAAGCAAATTGCTACGAAAACAAACTTCTCTGCCTGGTTAGCAACACAATTCCTCACACTCAGACTTGGACACAGCAAAGCTCTTAAGCACCTATTAATACCTATATTCTGTCATCAATTTTTAATATTTGGTGATGCTTTGATTCCTGTGAGACCTGTCATTAATATTAAAAATGTTCTTAAACACTTGGTTACTAAAGTTCTGCTCCAATAACTGTGGACCTTAGTGGGACACCTTAAAGATTGTTTTGAGGGATCAGAAGCTACAAACACCACAGTAAGTGACAGCCAGGCATTTTTATTTTGAGAGTCCCCAGCACGATACTCCCAAGGAATGCCTTCTTAGGAAAGTATTTTGGCAGGTTTTTAATTCCTTTTGAATTTTATGATCTTGAAGCATATGTCTGAATGGATACATTTTGAAAAGGCAGGGGCATATAGCCCAAATCTGAGAAGTGTTCTACTGAGTCTGTGCCCAAAGTTTCCATGAATCATGAATACGTCTATTCCCACTGTAATACTTCATTTTTAAAATAGGTTGCAAAATCACATAGAAGAGGAATGTGCTCACAATGCTCACATATATTTGTTATTCATAATTAAGCTTACAGAGCAAAAAAGATCTTTGCAGTGTAGATACCAGGCATCCGTTGACGGTATTATCCCACTATTTTGGGATTTGAGAACTGCAGAAGTAAGGGGAGCACGGGAGAAGGAAAAAAGAGAATGGAAGTCCATGGGATCCCAACCATCACCTGGGATTTTTGACAACCAGTCATTCATTTACTACATCTCTCATGTCTGGTAAGTATAAATGCTTTCCTTGGTAATGTGCGAATGTACTTTGACAAGTAGCAAAAGAAAATACGTGTGCATTTGTCTAAAATCGACTATTTTTATTGAAGGTACAAACTAGGTTTTTACTGAGCATTTTGCCTTTCAGCACCAGGCTCCAGCTGGACTCTAACGGTTCCTTTTGTAACTCACTCCAGCTACTTTTGAAAGCACACTCTGCTTTCTGCTCACTGTAGAAAAACCTCAGCACATTTCTGCAAGAAATCAAAGGTATAGCTTTTTCTCCTCAGGTTCAGAGTGTAATTCATAGTTTTAAGATGTCTCCTCTCCAGACAAAAGCAATGAATGTAGAAAATTGTTTCATTTCCAGACATACACCTCAGGTTTACAATCTTTCTCTCTCTTTCTCCTCCAATTCTCTACCACTCACATCATCCAAGAAACAAAGGCGTATGCCAGGCAGACATCGTAACTATCTTCACTAACATCTGTTACAGGCCAATTTCAGTGCCATTGCCACTTCCTTTCTCATTCTGTATGTATGAGCTGGTATTAATATCTCCAAGGAAAGTAAATGCATCAATCAACGTGTCTGAATCAAAAAGCCTGAACAAATCAAGCATATGTACAAAAAAGGCATGTTATGTTTGTACGTTATTCAGGTTCTGCGTTGAGCATCACATGTGGTGAAGGGCACATTGTGGAGGCCACATCCAGCTTGTCCAGGAAAGGCAGAGCAGACCGAGGAAGAGTCAGGGAGACAGACCTTTCCTGCAAGCTGTCACAGCCTTTGTTGAAAATAAGGTGTGGGCAGTCTCTGGGGCTGTGATGCTTGTCTGTTCTGCTGCCACACAGGTCTTAGAGAAATAGGACTGGCAACAGCCCTCCCATCAAGCCAGAGGAGCAGAGGAGAAGGAGGACAGAGCATCAGAGAACATCAAGAACCAGGGCCTGAAGACGTGGTGGCTGCTTGTGAGGTTAGTGCCCATAGTAAGAAGTTGCTTCCAAAATGAGATGTCTTCAGAAGATACAGCGTATCCATTCTGTGAAGAAAAACAGGGAGAAGAGGAGGTATTATCAGAAAGTGTGTCTGAAAATTGCTGCTGAATAGATGTAGTGTATATTACAGCTGCCTTTCCAGCTGCTCCCATTTGACTTGCCCTTGCAGAAGCTGCCTGTAGAAGCGACGTTTGTCCCACGGCTGCTGAGAGCAGGTGGGCATTCACTCACTCACCAGCTGGCTGACATGGGGTCAGCTTGTTCAGAGCCACTTTCAGCCCCACATTTCCTTGAGCATGCCTTGAGCACTCACTGAGGAGACAGTGCTTGTACTCTCTAGCCTTGCCAGCCCAGCTCAACCCCTTGTCAGCAAGGCAGCCCGCTGCTTGTCAGTGAGTAATGGCCACAGCCAGTGCCACACTGACGCTGTCCCCAGCCCCAGTGGCTCTCCCTCCTCCACCCATCCATCTTACCTGTAATTCAAGTCAGATGTGTCACAGTCAGCCACCTCCAGCTATCCCGTCCTAGCAGGCACAGTCTGTTAGAACAATTTTAGCAAAACAATAAGAGGAGATAGAAACCAGTAGTTGACTTATAAGGGAGAAGGGCGATCTGGCTGGAACGTGTGAGGGTGATTTGCACTTTTCAAGATACAGTGTAGCTGTGGCTGAAAACTCCACTCATTCTGCCAGGCGTGTGACTGTCCTGTCCTATGCTGAGGGTGAACAGTGCATGGCCCGGGAACTGGGTCTGCTTCATGCTAAATAATGTTCTGAAGACTAGTGTCACTGCTGCTTTGCTTTATGTGATAGCAATAGGTATTTTTGTAAGAGAAAAATATATACAGGAAGCTCTCCAAGGTCAGTATAACAGTCTAAATAGCCAGATGCTATTTCCCTGTGAATTACAAGGTTGAGCAGCCAAACTTCTCTTAGTCTTGCAAATTATGAAAATTCTGAGAACTGCAGTGCCGACAAAAAAAATCTACGGCTGCTGAATCATTTTCTCTGGTTCAGAAATGACCATATCTTGCCCTTTTGTTCCAGATTTTATTTGCATTGCATTATTGTGTTTCTTCCTGTCAGATATAGGGATGCAGCTAACATCTTTGCTTTAGGATATTGTTCTTTTATTATCAAAAAAGGCATTCAGCAGACTTGCAGACCTTCTTTTCAGACATGGAGAAAATAATACGAAACCAGTATTGAGCTATTCCTTCTATGCTATCTGCAGTTAAAGTGATTATTAAACCCCAGGACAGGTTTAAGGGTAATCCAGATGAATATTGTTTTCATCAAAGCAATAGTAAAGTCATCTGCTTTTTCCTTGTTGCCTTAGGACTGACATTAGTAAAGGCATACCAAGTGAAACCGGGAATTATTTTGCTCCACTTCCTTTAAAGTTCAATTTTTATCAGTTACTCCTTGTAGTTATCTGATGTAAGAAAGACTGCTTCCTTTTTGAAAAATGCCATGGGTAGGTGTCGTTTTCCCACTTTTACCTGGGAAGTTAGAAACATACTGTCTTTATGGTAAAAAATCCCACAGGATGAAAATGAACTCCCTTTTCTGGAACAATAAATAAATAAGGGCTATGCAGAAAAAAAGCAGGAGTGATTTGAAAGATGTGAATGCAGACCAGCTATGAGAATAGCAGCTGTGTTAATGCTACAGACCTAAGTCTCATCTAAGAAATAGGGGTAAATTCTTGTCTTTTGTGGATAAAGTCAAATGACAACAAAGTAATAAATAGGGCACAATATTTCATGAAACAATTTATAGTATCAGGACTGCTCATGTCAGTACAAAGTAATTGGAAAATGCACCTAAATTAGAATAATTAGGGTTAATAGTCCCTTTGCATTGTCACAAATAATTATTCAATTCACAGGTCAAAATCGGTCTCTTTGGGTTCCTCTGATATTTTTTAATAGAGTGTAAGAGCATAATGGCTGAAACAAACAGCATTGCATCTGGAGGAGGGTTGTTGTCCATATAAACTCAATCATTAAAGTTAATTCTACTTCATTCACTGTTTCCTCAGTTTGATCATCCTAGCTGCTTCCCTAGAGAAACAACACTCTTATTTTTTTTCTATTTTTTTCTGTTAATCTTCCTTGCTCTTACACTTGCTTCTTGCAGTGGTGCTGTCAGCAAGATGATGCCTAGTCCCAATTAGAAATTCAATCAATATTCACATAATGAGAGTTCTAGCAAAACCATGTCATTTAGTTCAAAGACATGGATATATTACTGTAGCAATTCAGGATTCAAGTAATTTAGGGCACCTCAGTGAAAAAAGATAAAATAAAGCTGAAGGGCTTAGAGGTAGTTAATTGTTACTATGGCAACTTCCTAAATAAGCTTTAGATTCTAGTCATTTTTCAGTTTATTTGGAGGCAGAACAGAAGCATTAAAGATGAAACTTATTTAAAGCTCAGAACAGTTCTAGGATCTTACAGTTTCCTGCTGTTTCTTACTTGAAGTTTGTCCATCTCAACTTTGAACTGTTTAAAAGAGCAAGATGCAGCCCGCATAAATTAAAAAAAAATGACAGCATGTTACATAATAATGATCGAATTTAGTAACTTTGGCAACTGTATTTTTACATTATTATGTCCCGGTAGAACTCTTTTAAAAGTATTGTGTAGAAGTGGCCCTCAGTAAAGAAGTGGTCCTCACTACAGAATGCTCTCACCTGTCCATAAAATAAAGTGATTAAATCTGATTTGCAACAATGGGCACTGATGGTGAGTGCATATTTGTCCACCCTTCCTTGCACAAAACCCCCACATGTGGAGTAGTGGGGCTACATTTTAGCCTGGTCCTTAGCCAGTGCTGTAACAAAGCTGGTAATTAGGACACAGAGAAATGCTGCCATATCAAAATCTTGCCATGCTGACTGTGTCCGTTTGTGTTCTTAATGTGAATGAATATATTTGGCCTCTGTGGGGCTGCATCCCTGGGCAGATTTAAAGAGCCTTCTACAGGCAGCAGCGGAGACAGCAAAGAGGAAAGACAACCGAAATGGGAAACTCTCAGTCACTGCACATTAATTAGGTGAAGATTCATATCAGCCTAAACTTTTTGCATTATCTCAGCAGCTATAACTCACTTCCTTAACCACTCCGTAGTGCATGATAAACCAGCAGAGGCCATGAAATAAAATCGTGTCTCAGCAGGAGACACCCCCTGGCTTCTCACAGAAGTAAATTCATACCTCAGACTGGTTTTCACTCTTCTGTAGGCTGGAAATCTCTGAAGTCACTGAGTCATAACTGCAAAGTTGTCAGGGAATGATGCCTTAGGTGTGAAGACACTTAGAACACACCCCAAGAGGTGAAGGTATAAGCAGTGTAGACTAAAGCAATGTGTTCTTCTCAAACAAAAAAGCAGGACAAGTCACCTGGCCGTGAGTTCAGTGCTCCAATGGTGAGCAGCAGCTGCTCTGTAGGCATCTTTAAACCAGCCTCGAGGAGATTAACTCAGCAGGGTGGGGAAACTGAGGTGTGCAGGTTTCACTCAAAAGGAGGTAAATGAGGGCTAGAAGAGTGATAGACTGTTTTGTGTGTGGCCAGGAGTCAGTATGACATGGTCGTAATTCCCTTTCCCACCACCTGCAAACCTGTCTTTCTGTCACAAGTAAAGGTCCTGGATGTGGGGAGTCACCCAGCCCAGGAAACACCTGGCTGTGTTTGACAGGCTCAGAGTGACTCTAGACTCTCTCCATAGTCTGTGCTGGGGAAAGGGGCTTTGCCAGGCCATGGTCCATTCCATCCCAGGGATTAAGCTGCAAAAGAAATCAGGGAAAATTAGCCTGTTTCTCTCCCTATATCTTGAATTATGAAACAGGGAAGTGTTGAAAAAATGTCTCTTCATTCGTTTTCCAAATTGATTTGTTCTGTTCGCCTAAAAAGAGAAAAAACCCGTTGTTTTGAAATATAAGTTGAACATCAAAGTTTCATGATATAAACCAGTCATAATGGATATAAGTTCAAATCCAGACTGGTTCCAGGTTATTTCATCAGGCTTAATTCTCTTGGTCTTTCTCCCTTCTTTTGTCCTCAGATAACTCCTCCAGACTGTTTTCTGATTTAGAACAGTAAAAATGTTCTTCCAGATTTCACATGATTAAAAAGAAATGTGCATCCAGCTGCAAGAGAAAATGTTATTCTCTCACATCTGAAAAGGCTATACCATGGGCAGGAATTCTGCATTGCCTATTACTTGCACCACTCCTTTTCTGTGGAAATCCAGTCTCCAGAGTTATAATTCAGGGAACTATAGTCAGGAGTAACTTGGCTTAATTTATAAGAAGAGGAAAAAATACCTGCTGAGGAAAAACAAAGGAGAATATGGTTTGATCCCAAACAGCCTGAATATTATTTATTGTATTTTCTTTTCTTTGCTGTTATACAACCACAGCACCCGGCTGTTTGCTGTGTTGCAAGGGAAGTATTTTCAAGGTTAGCACAGAAGTAATCAACCACTCAATGGTGGTATGAATATTCATATCAAGACACATTATGAGAAAGTAGATAGAGGCAAATATGCAATTTAAATATAGACTACAGCAGGAAATGGGACATGAAACAGTAATTAAATAGTGAAAATTACATGTTATTTACATAGGTAAATACACTGCAGGGGTTATGCATGTGATCTTTTCTATTAGCATTTGTTTGTTTGTGATTTAACCCTGATTTAAAAAGGGAGGCTTTTAAAGCATGAAAATGGGAAGAAAGGAACATTTACTTTGAACTAGAAAAATCTGCACTGCTTGAAGGATTACCAGTTTGGGCTGTCAGCCAGGTTTCCCAGCAAACGTGGATCAGAACAGGCCTGTACTGCAGAAGGTAGTGGTGTCAGTTCTCCAAAACACAGGCTTTCTCCACAGCCCTGCTTATGCAGTTCCTTCCTGTCTGGGCTACTAGAAGCCTGTAGGTGATGGCAACAAATGCCTGAGCTCCTACTGCCCGGGTTAGATGGAAATCGTACGGCACTACCAAATTTCTGTGGGGAAGGATATCTGGAAGGGGAAAAAAGCATTTGTTTTCCTTCTTCAGGGAACACCTAGTTTTAGACTGTTTTCTGCTTTTCCTTTCAGAAACAGAAATATGGCTGCAGTCTATCTGGGTCAGCACAAGCACACTCTGAGTCTCCACAACCATCATACCAAAGGCAGTAATACTAATTTTTGCTTCTACTCTGAACTACCTCATCTTGTTGGATTCCATACCTAAGTCTGTTCTTTTTTCCTGCTCCTTTAGCCAAGAGGAAGGTGAGAGAAAAGGCTTGACTAATGTATCTCCTTTTTTCTCTTCAGCCAGCAGCATTCTTGCCTTACCATGACCAGCTGCCATGAACACAGAATTAGGTGATAGTTTGGGATTCCCAGAGAAAATGGATACTAGGGCATTAATGAGAGGAAGAGGGACGGAAATAGATATCCCTCTTGAAAAGGCTCATTTCTTCCTTAGCCTTTTGGCTCTGATTGCTTTTGCTTGGGTATCTCTCGAGTCTGCGAGCAAGAAAAACAACTTCAGAATACCCAGCCTTTATTTATTGGTGAATACATGCAGTGGGTGGCTGGGAGTACTGTGCTACATGGCCGTGCACATATCCTTGTGATTCTGGGTGTCTCTGCTGAACGGGCAGTCGTAAGTCAAGTGATGGAAGGGTCTGCCTCTGCTCCTTGGTGTAGGCTGATCTTTGATGTTGCAGATTTGATGTCTTCCTATTCTTTGCTTTTCTTTCCCTAGGATTTTACAGCTTTTCATGTCAGTGTTTTCCTCTTGAATTCCTGAGCTGTAAGTAACCCCTCCTCAGCAAATACTGTTGAGCCTATTGTTTTGCTTTTCTTAGCCTGCGTGGCTTTCACTCACAGGCTTTCTCACACCTTAACAGCATTTTTCTCTAAAACTCTGCCACGGTGGCAATCGTGTTGTGTAAAACCAGCCTGGAGCACTTAGACAGCCAAAGTCCTCAGCCACAGAGCATAAAGGTTGTATCTTCAACCCAATTCACATCAGCTGGCCCGATGACATAAGGAACTGCAGAATAAAGCTCAAAGGAAAATTTGCAAGACAAGTACATGGCACTGCAGCGCAGTAAGGTTTTCAGGAAATTCCTGCATGCAGGCTCCTGAGCTGGCTCTTAGCAAATGCCCAGAATCTGGCCTGAGAGGGCACTGCCCTCTTGCAGCTCCTGTGCTTCTTAATCTAGAGAAATGGAGAAGTTTGACAGGGACTGGATGGTTTCCCAATGGGAAAGAGTCTCCAAATTAATGTTCTGGTAAAATTCCAAGCTGGTCAGTTCCACTCTATTTTTAAAGTTCATCTAAAATATGGGTTAGTGTGGGTTTTTTATATCTAATTAAGACTTCAATTTAGAAATCACGATAATGCAACCTTTGTCTGTGGTTATCTTTCATTTCCAGTTTACTTTTCATCAACAGACAAGTGCCTGTGGATATGAGGGAAAACCCTGAAAACTCTTCCTGTCTTCTATGCATGCTTCAATGCACAAGTGCTCTGAGTGAGAGCGTGTATCTGTCCTCTGTAGAGTGCCTGTGTATATTTGATTTGCCACTTCCCCTTGTGGAGGTGGCAGCATATCAGCCCGTATTCTTTATAGGAAGTTTATTACTTTTTGTGAAGTGTCTCAAGACTTTTTGGACTAAAAGAGTGTGTTGAGATAAAGATTATTTATTATTCATCACTCCAAATACATTTGTTCATACATTCTGAAGCTGGGAACAGCGTGTGATAAGAGACAGCTGCATAGCTAGGACTCTTCCTGCAAGCATGCAAATTACTTTTCAGATCTGAAAAGAGGTGATGGGCCCAAGCAAACATTCTTTTTTTCCCCAGCTGTATCAGTTGGGTCACTGAAAGCTATTACTTCTCCCCACGAAACATAGCACAGGGAGATCCTCAATCTGTTGATAAAATCACATTGTAGCTAACAGAACAAGCACACAAAAAAGGATGTAAAAATGTCATAAAAATCACCCAGTCTAAGATTTGAATCTTTTATATGAGGAAGGCATCCTGCAAACAGAGGTATCCCTTTTCCTTGTGTGCCCAGCTTCTCCAAGTAAAATTGCTTAGGGCAGCAAGAGGCAATTCAGCTCAAGAAATAAAAGCAAAACCAGCCTTCCTGTAGAAACTAGACATTTTGTGAAACAAATGGAGCAGAGTGAAGAGTGGATGTCCGTGACTGAAACGACCGTGACAAGACAATCTCTCTGTATGTCAGATGGATAAAATAACAACTGACTCCACTGTGGAAATTCAATTGAAACTCACTCATATCTGGCCTGTGGGCTTTCTCAGAGAATGGAAATTAAGATTGTAGTAACTCTTTGCCACCTGTTCAAATGCACCCCAGTTCTCCATTTTTCCTCATTAAGGAGACAGGGAGAATTAAACATCTCCTGTTGCTTTTGGATCCAGTTTGAAATTGTTGAGAATTTCACAGGAAGCAATTTTTAGGAGGAGAATGCCTCTAACTTGGGCTGAAATAATCTGAGCACCTATGATATTTCAGACTGAAAGAAGGACAGAGTTCCACAGAGCAAGCCATTTCTATTGCAGTCACTGCAGTCACTCCTAGAGACTTTTACACAAAAGTATTTTATTTGACCTTATTTTTGGGTAGTTAAGAGGAGCCTCTATGGAAGGGGAAAGCTAATTTTTCTTTTTCCAAATAACAGTTTAGTAGTCAGTTCCATTTAGGATGAATTCCAAAGGATTGTCTTCCTCCCTTTCATACTATTCAGGATAGGGAAGTGTTACAGTGGTCATCTGAAAGGGCCTATATTTATATTAAGGATAACTACAAATTTCAACAGTGGTTTGTCTCTGAAACCTGCAGGTGACTTTTTAAATTACAGACATAAGACAAAAGAGATCCTGTTCTGTACCTTGCTGTGCTCAGTAGCGCACAGCACTTTGGTGGAGTCCATTTTCAATGAATGACTCAGGGAGAAACAAAGCCTAAAATGTTCACATGAAAAAGACACTGCTAAATTTCAGGTTCTGCTCAACTGAGGAGCAGATGCTGTCATAGGCGTGGAATCCATATGGAATGTTCCTCAAATAATAGCAGTTAAACCTTTTCAGAGTAAATAGGCATCAAATCAAAGATCCAGAGTCAACTAACAGATCCAGTGGAGTCAACTCCACTAAAAATTCAAAATTTGTAAACACCATGCCACCAGCTTCACCTTCAAGCATCCACATACGTTTCAAAAAATATCCTCTTTAGTCCTTCTCTGACTCAAATCCATCTCTTTTCCTCTGTGTTAAACCTAAGAGATTTGTATAGAACAGATCACAGCAGAGGGTCTAATCTCAGGTGAGGAATTTAAGTAGCACTGTACTTAATTATTTCTTATATCATTTTCTTTCACTTAGGATATTCCTTTTTTTTTCTTTTCTGTTTTTAGCTCTCAAGAGTGATCAGCTATTTTTTAAGGTATTAACTAGCTTATTTTCAGCTTAGAGTCCCTATGTGTATAGGATTCTGCTCTGCAAGACATTCTCACACAGTAGCTATTATGGCATAAAATCTTAAAAACCATGGTTTGGGGAACAGATTTTTCCATTTCTCTGCCTGCTGCCCAAGATAGGAGCAGTGACTGTCTGCAGCTCCTGAATGCTGTTTCAAATGATTAATTCATGCCTTACACTCAAGAACACACAAAATATCATGATGAACTTTTGCAAACAGGAAAACAGTATCTCCAGGTATTTGTGTTCAAGATTTGATTTATATAAATGACATTTTGCATGTAAATATGCAGCCACTCATTTCACTGCCTGCCAAGAGGCATTTCAGCTAAACACAATGATGCTCCTCTTAATCTAAAATGTCATGTTCTCATATGCACCTACTGCAAAGGTTATCGCACACATCTGAAAGTAAACAAATTATTTGGCAAATAATTGAGCCTCACCAAATTTCTGTCTTTTCTTCCTGGTTAAAATAACTTCTGTCAAGGAATATGAGTCCCCAGACAAGCATCCATCAACTCTGAGCACCTGACTTAAGATGATATGAAAGTACTAATTGCCTTCCATTCACCCCAAATAGAGCTGAGTCCCAGCTCCAGGGGAATTGAACAGATGTGCTCAGAGAATACCAAGCCTTGGGCTAATGTGCTGCAGGCAGTCCTGTCTGTAAAGCTTCCTTGGAGTTTCATGAATAACCAAGGGCCTCACTTTCTGTTTTTCTGAATTCTGGACTTGCACTCGGAGCCCTGCATGAGTAGATCATTTATAACGCGAGATTGCGCTGCCTCAGTGTGTGTTGAGATCTGTATTTCTTCAGAAAACCAGAAGCGGCAAACATCACAGAGCATCTCTTATTTTCTCCTTCTGGAGTTCAAAAGGCTTTCAGGCTTCTGATCTGTAACTAGAAGATCTGATCTGCTACTTCGATACATATTTACTGAGTATCTCTGATGTGTCTATTGTCCGCTCTACAGCTACAGCAGCACAGCTTTCCCAGGCCCCAGGAAGTTTCCTCAGTACTGAGGCTGCAGCAGAAATACCTCAGGCACTCCTGGTGACATTGCCTATATCTACCTATACATTTGGCATGTTATAGGTAGTTCTGGGGAGAGTATGAAACCCAGGCTCTGAAGGAGAAATTCGAGTCATGATGACTACATGAGCCTCATCCTCCCGCTGCAGGACGCTACAGTCACCGCCTCTGTTGCTGGGCAAACTTCACTCCTGTCCTGCCACAGAAAAATTCTCCAAATTTCAGTTAGATTTTCACCTCTTCCCCTCACCCCCTGTATTCTTTTTAAGTAATCAAAGTCTGAATTATCAATGCCTTCTCCAGGAACGCAACCCTGCGCTCTGCATTTTGTCACAGGTGCAGTTAAGCTGCTGCCAAGGAACTGCTCTCCTAGGGTGTGACATTGCTTGCAGCTCAGAAGTCACCTTTGTTTCCCCTCCTAAACTGTTGAATGGGAAGCCCCAGTGAGGCCTGCCTCATTTTAGTCTCTCTCATACAACATGTATATCTTTTGTGATGCTGAAATTAAAAAAAAAAATAAATAAAAAATATAGCTTTCCAATTACATGCCCGAACTTTCAGCTGAGAGGTCTCAGGCAAGATTTATGTTTCCTTTACACAAACACACCCTATACACAATGAGGCAAAGGAAAAAGAGGATTGGAGTCTGTCTGACGAAATTTAAATTTTTTTTTCACTTTTAAACCTAGCAGGAAAGAAGGACTAAAATGCAGGTCTTGTTTCTTTTCTTTTCACTTTCATGCATGTTGAACCTTTTATTAAAAAACAGTAACAACAAAGAAGATTGAAAGGAAACAAAGAAGAAATGTTCTTTGTTTTTCAATCACAACAAAATTGATGGTGTTTCACTGCAAGCACTAAATTCCTCCTACTTCAGAAAGAAGGCATTTTTTTCCAAACTCAAATGGCACATATATATGTATCTACCATAAATTAGGGGAGCCTATAGGGGTTGCTATTGTTCAAATGGTGTTTATTTTTCCATTGAGATGGCTTTGCATCACTTTTCTGCTGTCCTTCAGCCCTGTCTGTGAGCTAAGCACCAAGTTTATTCTCCCACAGATGTTTCTCACTAGGGCAAGCTCCCAGCGTTAGGAGAGGCAGCCTGTTTGAGTAACAACTAGAGGAAAACAGCCTTCAGGTTTTAGCATACAAGACCATAAGCTGTAGTCTAATTGCTTAAAAGGCTGAAGGTTTGCTCCTGAGCATGGATCCAAACCTCACACAAACATAAGGCCCACATACATGTCCAGCAAAGTTCCCAGAAGGGTCTGTGCCCTGCATTGAGGGGAGATTGAGCAGAGGTAAGAGAAGAAGGGTAGCAGCTTGCAAACTATCAGCTATTTTAGCCTGAAGAGTTGCCCCCATCCCTAACCTGCTCCTACAGTGAATGCTGGTGAGGGTGTCAGGTCTCACAGGCAGAGGACCTTCCCAGGAGCAGCAGGAGTCCTTTGATATTTTGACTGAAACAAACTTCCTTCTTTCTCCTGTGAATATCAGCAGAGATATTTGAGAATGAGGGAAGCACAGCTGTGGGATGTGGACACAGTTTTTTGGGACAGGAAAGGCGAGGAGGGATGATCTACAACGGAAGATGGGTCAAATGTAAAGGCAGCAGAAGAACAGTCACTTGCCTGTACAACTCATCCTTTAACCAAAGCTTTGTTTTAAATCTGAATTTTCCTTTCTTCCAGCCCTTACTTCCTTTTTCTCCCATTTCACGACAATTGTAAAACTTAATTTTATCTACAGCATTGAGAAGTCTGTAATCATCTCAGTTCTGTGCCTGTACCTGGAGGTTAGAGTCAGTCTCCAGGCCTGAAGCAGGAAAGGTAGAGTTCTAAGTATGTCTCTGTCCTGTAGTGGTAAGACAAGGCTGCCCTTTTCATGGGATGCCAAATCATTGCTCCTTGAGCAAGAGCCAGCATCCAGGGAAGAGCTAAGCCCGAGCCAAATCACCACTTGTGCTTGTTACTTACTCTGTGGTGGTAACCTCTGGCTTGAAACCACATTTGTGGCACTTAACTGTAGAAGAGATGATGGGCTAAATTGCTTCCTGAGTGGCACTCACAGATAAATATTTGAACTGATCAAACAAAAAACAAGACTCTGAAGCAACAGCAAAACCAGCAATTAGTTTAAATTTGTCATTGAAAATGTTTTTTTTTTTTGAGCCTGAAAATAGATCAGCTACAAAATTTTGCTAAAAGCCAAAAGACACCATATGAGCTGTTTTCCAGGATTCAGCAAAGGGAAAGCAGATAAAACAGAGAAGACCATGGAACCAGCATTGCATTCGTTTCAGCCCTGAGTCTGTGGTGTTGGTTTGGTTCCAGATGCCATCAGGACAGTGATAGCACTTCAGCCTCCTGACTGCACAGTGTGACAGAGCTGGTGAGGAGCTGTGGTGCTACACAGACACCAAAGTCCCACCTGGAGGGGCCTCCTCATTACTTTCAGCGTCATACTATGGCACCCACCCTACATTAAGAACTGGGAACAGGGAGCAAGGCTGCACTTACAGGACATTTTGAGCACCACCACTAACAAAGCAGGGATGTCCTTTCCTGTAGAAAGAGCTCTGTTAAGAGGAACACAGAGCTCTGGACAAACATAAAAAACCCACAAAATGCTCTCTGCTGTATACAGACAGCCTCTCTGGAGGTCATTGGATGCTGTAAGCCCACTCCTCTTTTAAGCTCCCAGTGCAGTTAGAATTAGAACTAACTTTTTCACAGCTGCCATTAAGATGACTCATGTGAAACTGCCATTCTAGTACTAAAATCCATGTGTTCTGTTTTATGCAATTTCAGGTGGGTCATGTGCTTATGAGGCTGGTCCCCAGACTGGATTTTAAATCACTGCCTCGTGCCAGGTCTTCCAAGGTAGTGCTTGCAAGTTCTTTTCCTGGATTTATAACTTCCCCAAAATTTTCCTGGTGAGATTCATATCACCTGTCATTAGGCTGCCTTCTCTTTCAGGATCTCTGCATGACTGTCCACATCCCCTAAGGGAATAGAAATGCAAACCCACTGCCTGGAAATGCCTCCCAACACCCAAGACCTTGGAATTAAACTTTTGCAATATTCAATTACATTGCATCAAATAATGTATACAGAAAACCTTTTCACGAGTGAAACATTCTCGGAATCATTTAGTAAGTCAAGCTACCTTTTATTTTAACAGCATAGTTAGTGTTTTTCACATAATGTTTAGGTGTGAAATCATTACCATGAATAATTCAGCTATGGGTTTTTATTGTTTTTTTTTTCCTATTCACACTCTCCATTAACAAAGAAAACCTGGTGAGCACAGTGCTGCAAGAACACTAAATTCATGAGTTGAGAAAATAAAATATATATGCTGAAGCATTTCTAAGAGTGATTTATTATTCCTGAAGTACAATGTAATTACAGCATTTGTTGATTCTAACTTTGTTATTATACTTTCTATGACCTATTTGTTAAAATCTGCCTGTATGTAATGTGTTTCTTGTACAAAGAAAATCTGCGGAACGGAAAATATCACTGCTGACATTATTATGATAGGGCAAAGAAAATAATGTAAAATGAATTAACTAAGAGTTTAGGGAGTATCAAAATTATCAGTGATTCATTTAACTCCCCATTTAAGTCAATTTACTTTATTCTTCCACCAGATTCCTGCCTCTTTCCCTTCTCTTGACCTTTTTTTCTCATGCCTTACACTCACTCTGTAGCTAGCTATTTAATATATTTTTTTTACATCTTTCTCATTCATTGTGCGACCTCAGTGCCTTATTTGCTGCACCACTCTGACTCTCTGTGGATGAAAAATTTACTAATGCCCTCAGAGCCATTTGTTTGTGGTTGGTTGGGATCTTTGTTTGTTGTTTTTCTAATTTTTACTATGGAATCTGAGTATCTCTGGTGTGTCTATTGTCTCTGATGTGTCTTTTCTTTACTTATGGAATCACTTAACCACCTCCATGAGATAAATCTTCTTTTATTTTACATTTAGGGAATTGAAGGCTAGGATAAAGGTGCAATACGAAAAGATGCAAAGATAGGTTTGGTTTATATCCAATTTCTAAGACATAGATTAGCCATTTGGCTCCTTTTCAAGTAACAATTCTGCAAAACAGAACTGGATATCCCTTACACAAAGAATGCCATGCATTTTGAGAAGGGCCTCTGGTAAGTACTGCTTTTCGTTCGTTGCCCAGCAATACCCATGAGGGGTTAGTTCTAGCAGAGTTAAAATGCAGTTCTCCTGAGCAGATTGTATCCTTTTAAACCATAAGACTTCTTCTCTTCAGCTCCTTGTCTCACTTTAAACACTTAGTGCTTTTCGGCACAAATGCAACACTAATGATAGAGGTGCCATTACACCCCTCAGACGAGAATCTACAGCTCATACCAACTAGGCAATGAAACATTCTCACATAGAAGCACACACCAATGCAGGTCAGAAACTGAGGTGGTTTTAAGTGTGTTCTCCAGTGGAAACAGCTCTCTTATTCCTTAATAGGTCACAATATTTTAAGTTTACTTGCCAAACTATAAGGATATTAAACTTCCCAATTAAGCAGGTTTAAGATATTTGTGTTACAGATTAACCTATGAGCTTTCTCCCCAGATTCTTCCTGATAAATGACAGAAGTGGTTTTTTTGTTATATGTAAAACTTATGTAAAATATGA
The DNA here is from genome assembly GCA_013397975.1 of Machaerirhynchus nigripectus. NCBI lineage: Eukaryota > Metazoa > Chordata > Aves > Passeriformes > Dicruridae > Machaerirhynchus > Machaerirhynchus nigripectus. Next base: position 949,092 of record VZRQ01009973.1, read on the forward strand.
TGCTAAAATGTGTCAAAGCCAGAAGCTATTGATAACAGGGTCCCGTAACTGACAGTGGTAAGAAACTAGCACTGCTGGGTTTGGAGGTTCAATTACATCAATAACCCACAGGAAAAACTGGCCTTGGCTTTTGTAATGTCCTGTATTTTTTGTAGTATTGACTACTGCATGCATCTTTGAAATATGTTTCGAAGAAATTATACGATTTGAAAACCAGCTGATTTGATCAAATGGGCCAATCCCTATATGAGTCAGTCTGCAGGGAATATGATATTTTTTTCAATATATTTTTGTCTTTAGGAAACATAAACATTTAACTATGTTTATGTGAACATGGAAATTAAACTTTTCTCATTATTTCATGTTGATTTTTAGAAAAGCTACAGCTAGGCTTTTCCTCTCTCATAACTGATTTTCAGCTGATTTGTAGTTCAAAAGTCAGAAAAAAAAATCCCCATTATTTATTTAGCTAATTTAACTGAGTTGCACTAAACATGCCTTTGAAAAGATAACTGTGAAGCCAGTATTACAGTAATGTACTTGGTGCAAATTAATCAGTTCTAATTTGTGGGTTAATTAATGGGAGTAACTTTATTAGAGGAAAGGGACATTCAGGTGTAGATTAAAGAAAAAAATTTGAAACCCTGATAAAATCAAATTAGATTAAAATCAAATGAGCCATAGTGTGGCTAAACAGGTGGGAGCATGGCATCAGCTGTGTTCAGAGCAACTATTTTCTTCTTTTAAAGAGGAAAAGAAGGAAAATTAGTAAGTCAACCTTGGTTATAATTTTGTAGAGGTTTATGGTAACTGTTGTCCTTAAAATGTTTAAGGCTTAGGGTCCATACAGAGCCATCACTTATCCAGCTGGAAGGGAGAGCAGGTTTATTAACTTACTCTGTGTTTCACAGAGGCTTTGCTGGGCACAGCACAAGTGTGTTGGATTCTATTCACCTATGTGAACAACAAATGAAGGGCTTTAACTGTCGCTTTATGATTGTGCTGGGAAGGAATATATCTGGTCTATTTTTAACAGCTTTGTGTCAGAGAAAGAGATGTCTTCTTCTCAAGGCTTTTCAAAATAGAGAGACCTTAAAAATGTACTTCACTTCATCGGCTCACAGCGCTCATGCAAACAGAAATGAGACAGGGAAGAACAGGAAGGTCAAACTTGCATAAACACACTGTTGCATATGTTGACTGCCAGGAGAAAGAGCAGCATGCAGCTGAACTGAATGCATTATGCAGAGCAGACAGAAAATGCTACTCTGGCAAAGTCAAATTTCTCTTTTATGCAAGCTCCCATGTGATAAAGCTTAGAACTACTATTTCATTTTAGTAAGTAGGAAGCATAAACTAAAATGGATTTTTATGAATCTGGTATGATGTTTCTAATGACAAAGGCAAAAGGAACTTTTGAATGTCTTTGTTTTAAAGTTCATACCATATATTTTTTTGTTTCTGTCAGCAAAAAGCTACATTTCCTAGCCACCATCCTTCTAATAAAGTTCTATTTCTTTTCAGGAACCCCACTTGCTGCTGCAGAGAGGAAGCTGAAGCTAACCACCACCAGAAACTGACCTCCTTATCTTGAATTTCATATGTAATGAGTAGCTAAATCTGACACCAGATGATTCTAGGAAGAAAATTCAAAGTCAAGCCATTTCCTTCGGAAAAGCCATTTGAAACCTTTGGGGAACAGATATGGAAACATAATTTAAAACTCATTTTCCCCCTCAAGTGATTTGGATTAATTTCAATAAATCCAGTGTTTACTATGCACAGAACATCTCCTCCTCTCTCACCATAAGCCCTAGACACTTTGGACTATTCTCATTCTGTGCTTCCTATAGAAGTGCTCCCTCATTCTGCTTGTGTAATTCAGATTTGTTTTATCTGCAAGAAAATGCCTCTTCAGTTATTGAGACTAAGCCTGCTGTAGCTGTGGGAGAAGCGCCTGGCCTCGGTGGTGCTGCAGTGAAGCAGCACCACAGTCCCACCTCAAGCCATGCCAGGGACGTGTGACCCCAGCTTTGCTCGTGGGCACCCTCCACTGACGATACTCGAGGACTGGGGAGAAGCTGTGCTGTCTGGCACTATCTATTGGAAAGCACCGTTTGCATTTGTAATGCAAAGCAGACATGATTTCAGAACCTGATCTCTTTGACAACAAAGGCTGTAGAAGATTAGAAATACTTAGATTTGCAGTTCATTAAAAAACGTATTTCCCTCTGTAAAAGGAATTTCTTTTCTTAACTCATTTGCCTTGCTTCTCTCTTGGGTGTGTATTTCCATTCGTGCCTTTAGTGTATTCTGATAGTTCTATGAACCGTGGGTGGTTTTTTTTCCACCAATTAGTTCCTCTGGGACTATTTTATTAAAGTCTTTTTGGCATTTAAAATATGTAGATGATATCAATACAAAATCTGAAAAAGCAGTGCAAGGTACAATTACTAACATAATTATTTTCATTATCAATACTATTATATTTTTCAGTTGTTGCTTGCTTAACCTTTTTTGTTTTTCCTCCATTTCTTTTATTAGCTCTAATCTACCCCTGTGAGAGGCAGTTCTCTGCTTCTTCAACCAGTATGAAGGTAGAAGTGGACAGAACTATTAGCAGAGGGATACAAGCCTTTGATCTCTCTCGGTCTGGCTGAACTCCAGTAAAGTCAGCTCAGCCAGCAGAACTGTTCATTTTCCTAGGGGGATGAGCAATTGGGGTCTCAATTTATTTTCCAGTCCAGAATGGCTTTACTGAAAAATCATGACAATCTACAGGCTTGTAGGTAATATCAGGAAAAAGAGCCATAAAATACCCTTTCATCCCTGGAAGTGTCCCAGGAATGATTTTAAAGGCCCACTCTATTCTGTTTCACTGGCTGGCTACCACCTGTGACATTTTATCAGTACAATTGAGCAGCTCTTGCACCTGGGCATGATGGGCAACAAAATAAGTCAATGCCGTAAGAACTGCAAAGTGAAAATGGTGAAAATCATAATGAGGAAGTGATTTGAGACAGGAATTCAGAGTGAAGAGATAGGTTTTATTTTAATGGGAAAGAGAGAAAGCTCATGGGGGTTTACATAGCTAATTCTCATGTGATACAATTCTCTGCGGGAGCTAATTTGTTTTGATTTGAAGTTGGGCTGTATCTGATGGCACTTTCCTTTTTGTCCATTCCAGGGGAGTGATCATGGAGAGACTGTGAGCTGGTGGAAGGACTGCGAGCTGAAATGGAGGAAAATGCTGGCTATGAACCCCAGTAGTGCACACGAGTTCCCACACCTACACTACAGTTGAGACTAATCAGTGGATGATGTTTTTTCCTCTGGGATTTTCATGTTTCTTTTCAGCCAGCACTCACTTGGAACTAATGCAAGCAGATACTTCCAAACCTAAATCTATGTCCCTAAGGGTAGCAATTCAAAGTTGAACTTACTGATGTAAATTAAGGAAGACTTAATTCAAAAGGCTTGTATCTGTAAAACGATTCAACCACATCTAACCCTGGGATTTCTTGATCTCTCAGTTAGTGGAGCGGGTTAAGAAACTAGAATTCTGTTCTTACTAAGACTATGTCAGTACAATGTGTGTTGTGGCATCATTTTCATCCTGTGTACTTGGTTTGATCATCTATCAAATGAGTCTGTAACAATAAATTAATTTTTTTTAATTAGGTTCTACAAAATCCTTTAAAGTTTCCACATATTTATGTTTGTGTGGGCATGACTCTGTCTCGCTTTGGTAAAGCATCTTCTAACTGCATGAGGCTGCAGTTTGTGAAATGCCCAGGGAGGAGGCTATGTCAGTTGAAATTAGGGTGAATTTTGCACGAAGAACATATTTTCCTCATAGACATGATCTCAGCATAAATGAATAAAAAATATTTGTGCAGGCTCACCCAGTTGGAAGCAAATGACTGAAAAATGAGAGCCGCTCTTAATCTGTATGATACCTTAAAAAAAGCACACAGGAATCAATTCGGTCTTTCAGACACAATTAAGGGTTACAGAGCTACCCTAGAAGAAAACCCAGTGTGCAGCTGGCATTCAAAAACTCAGCCTTCCAGGCTACCTGACTGAAAGGCTGAGGTACACCACAGCTTTAGAGAAGCAATGGAGAAGAAGATAGCAAACAGAAAGGTTTATTCTCTAAATGAGCAGCAAAACCCCATTAAGTATTAAAAATGATGACCACACAGAAGAGCAGATTAATGTACAGTTTTGAAACATGAGTCCCAATCCAGACTCAGTGCTTAGCATGTGTGCTGGATAAAACCTCAGAGCCTTATTTTTGCATAGATTATTAAAGATTGTATTAATTCCTCTAATGCCTAGGAAGCAACTGTGACTGAGTTCTCCCACTTATCCTAAAACAGTTGGCAGGATCTAAAGTTGAATCCTGACAAGACTAGAGTAAGAGCACAATGGGGAGGGTTTTTAAATCCCTTTTCTGGCACACAGGACAGTTCCTGGCCTCTGTATGGGCCCTTCTGCGTGCTGCCACTGTTGTACCCCTTGATTCTGCCCTTCTGAGCAAAAGGAGCATCGTCCAAGATTCACACATACTTACTGAGCCTGGGATCCCCTTCACCTTGCCCCAGGAGCTCTTCAAAGTGTATGGAATGGCCATGGATATAACATATCCAGAGTGAATCAGGAGATGCTGTTAAATAACACTTTAGTTCTGTAACTTGGGGGGTGAAAGGTTTCTAATTAGTAAGAAAAAGAAGGAAAAATGAAGAGATAACAATAACAAGACAAGGGAGAAAAAAGGAAGCAGGTGTTTAGTGGTGCCCACGATGAATACAAACATACGAAAGCAATTCAGGAATAGGCAATCTTTAAGCTTTTTTTCCAATGCCACTATGTAATTGTAAACAGCTGAAGGGAAAGCTTTTTGAAAGAAACAAGCATGGATTACAAGAGAGGAGGAAACAATATTAATGAAGCATTTCGTGATCATCAGGCTTCCTAATGCAATCCCTCATTCCAAGTATTAGAAATGCTCTGAAGTCTGATGGCTGTTCACTTTCTTCTTCCTCTCCAAAAAATGTGGTCTTCTAAAGATAGCATGTTATCCAAAAGAAGAACACTCCAAAATTTTTCCAATATTGCCATAGAGAGTTTCTTTCAAGTTATGTCAATTAGCTTTCTTTTGTAATACTACTAAAAGGAGCCTATAGGTCCAAAATCAGCTATTAGCAGATTCTGTTGTGGTACACAACATGTAGTCCCTCAAACATGGGAGAACAAGGAAAACACAAGTTTAAGTGAGATGAGATGACACTGGCCATCAAACATCCTCTAGGAATACCAGGGAATTACAAGAAAGTAATCTCTGACTAATGTTTGTGCCAGTAAAACAATCTCATGTAATACACTGATTCATTCAGATATCAGCCCAGTGGTCAATCCTTATCAGTATTTCTGTAGCCGCTGAATGTTTGTTCTCTGAATATAGTGACCAAACCCAAGTTCAGTACACTGTAGCTTGAACACAAAGCTGCTGGAAGAAGATACTCTTTCTACACATAGATTTAAGAACTCTCAGCACAAATACCAATAAACTACATATATATTGCTTAGGAATAGTTTAAAAAAACCCTCTTGAAACAGCAGCATTTTTTCTAGCTGAGAAATGTCTGCCAAATGTTAGGTCTACTGTGGAAAAGGCTGTCAACCCTGGCATTCAAATCTAATTCCCTTGGTGCTTTCCTAAACTGTGGTCAAACAAACCAGTAGAATAGCAAAGGTGTTGGTTAGAAGCACTCAGTGTCCAGAAGTTCCTGGGACTGGTGCTTCTGTAAGGCCTCCAAGTGCTGGGATGTGAGACCAGGACATCTATTGATCTGCACAGTGCTGGCTCATCCATCACCTGCTCCCTGCATGGGTGTTCTGTAGGGTGAGGAACAGGTGCCAAATTCAAGTACAGGTGACTACCTCCTTATCCATCCTTTCACTGTAAGAGGATAGAAGGAGGCTGGAGGACCACTCTTTACTCTGAGGGGGAAGGTCTGGCTGATTGTGCTGCTAGGCAGGCTGGAACATCCCCAAAACTTCTGGAGAAAGTGTTGTCACAAAGATGGGCCTGATGGTTTGTATTTAGAGAGATGCACTCTGGATAAATAATGACATTCCAATCCAGCAGATGCATGTAATTAAAGAGACTTAATTTAAAAGATAAAGGTGTGGAAAGGACACTATAGAACAAGTGGGCTACTAGCTTTGTTTCATAAACAATGCCCTCTTGAAGAAAATATTTGTCCTGCTCATGTTTAGTTTCCTGCTGCAATTGAACTATGGTAGAAGGTTCAAAGTCACATGGCTTATTTGCATTGTGTTTATACCACGTTAATCTCAGGCCTCCGTGTTTCTTGTAAGGTACCCATGGGAGATCAGGAAGACTTTATTTATTTATTTATTTATTTAATCTGTTTGGCTTTAGAATATTTGTTCTATAACCTCTGCAGCATTGTAGTTTGGCTTCAGTTACAGGTATGATTTTGGCAAGGTACACACAGTAATATGCACTTGATGTATAATGTTTTTCACACAACAGGAAAATCTGAATTCTGTGGAGAACATGTGTTAGTAAGCTGACAGAAAAAACCAAAGAGAATGAAATTCAGATGTGTTTGGTTGGTGTTTTGCTAATCCACTTAGCATAAAGCCAAGCACACAGATATGGAGCCAAATGGGAATTGTCTCTGCATCAGATCATGAGCAGGTATTAAGGTTTGTTTTCTATCTTTTTCTGCAGACTGAGTCATGATATTACACCAGGCTCACCTGGGAGCTTTATTTAGGAAAGCCACTGCTTTTATAGGGATGTTATTAGCCCCATGACTCTATTATTACTGTTTCATTTGTGTGAAAATATAGCACGTTTGGGCACAAGGCAGTGTGTCTCCTCTGCTTCGTGATGGTGCTTGGACTTGTCTACAACAAGCATCGTTGGCATTTTTAACAAAAAGCTTTGGAGCCAGGACCCTGTGGGTCAGGAAGCCCCTTTCGACTCTGTGCTCCTAAGCTGGTGCAGTCTGCGTGCCACAGAATCTGCCCAGCAAATGCAACGGGCAGCAAAAGCCTCTGAGCACTGGCAGTTTCTGAGCATAACCCAGACACCAGGCAGACCTTTGCTGTCACACCACGGATGGCAGAGTGCATGTAGCACAGCCAAACTTGAGAGCCAGTACAATTTTATGTATGGAAACTTAAGTATCAACAAGGTTAGATAAAAGGGTGTGTGACTGAATGATGTCTTAATATTGGGAAAAGGCCATAAAATGGAAGTCCTTCAAGGGAAATAGCGACGGAAGACCAAAAATGTAAGTGCCAAGGAAATACCACCCTGTCGGTGCCTTCAGTCCCGAGCGCACTGGTGAAGCCCGAGCAGCCTGGCCAGCAGCACAATGGGAGGTGTGGAAAAAGCAAGCTCTTTGTTATTTCCTACTTCACAGGAACATTTAATGGGTGAATGCCACAAGCTTTTATGGTCAGATGGTTATTCATAACAACTTAAGCTGTTTTCAAGCTCTACTAAATCTCTGGGTGAGGCTTGGCCTCTTTGCCTTCAGTTTTGGAGCAGCTCTGGTTCCTCTCTTACATGGAGTAGTTTTGTTACCCTTCAGCCAGTCAGCCTCTTGCACGCACTTTAGCTTTTGACAAACGGGCTGGCTTGGCGTTTACATGATGGAATGCCAGGCAGTTCATCCCGCTCCAGAGAATGCATGCCATCATCGCCTCACACAACGCTGCTTCACCTCACCGCCCAACGCTGTGAAACCGGAGCTCTTCTGCCAGCACATGCTGGAAGACTGAGGGCCACAGAGCTGTATTACCGACCACACCAAACACGCTGGCGCGGTCAGCTTAAAACCTTTTTACTGGTTAGTGGTTTAGTGATTTTTTAGTGTTTTCTGCCACTAACGGGACAAGGAGACCCTCAGGAGCTGTGCCCCGGGCAGCCCGGCGGCAATTGCGGCGCGGGTCACGTGACGCCGGCGGGCTATTTAAACTCTGCCAGGGGCAGCGCTGCCTTTTCCCTCCCTCAGGGCCAGGACGGGCGGCGGCCGCAGGATCTGCTCGGTGAGTCCTGCGCGGTCCCGGCCCGTGCCGGCCCCGTGTTCCAGTGGCGCTCCCGCGGTGTCGTGCGCTCGCTCGGCCGCGTGATGGGCGATGCTCTGTGGGCTCTGCCTCAGTTCGCCGAGCAGCGGTGTTGATTAGCGGCATCAACGCGAACTCTTGAGTAAAGGTGATTGAGGCTTCGTAATAGCTGGGAGTTCGCCATGCCTCGGGATTGTTGGAGGTGTTGCCCAGGAACAGCACTGTGCATACGGGTAGCATTAAAACCAATTTGCTGCTGAGGGGTTTGTTTGTTTGCGTTTTTCTCTCTGGGATGTCTTGGCTGGGGCTCTTTAAATTCCTCGGGTTGGTGATGTTGTTGTTGTTCTGCCGGGGTGCCGACCAGCCGCGGTCCCGGCCGCGCTGCCCCTCAGTGCGGGCACCGGAGCTCCTCCCTCCCTGCCTTGGGGGCTCGGTGGGTTTGGGGGACACTGCCAGTGCTGGTGCATCAGGAAAAGTCTGTCTGACCCCGCTGAGCCACCCGTGGGCGAGGGCAGTGAAGGAAGGGCAGAGACTTGAGCAGCCAAGTGGTCCCTTGTGATCTCTCCTTGCTTCGTTTCTCGCTGCAGTACCAACAGAGTTATGGGTACTCAGGCTATCAAGTCCTCCATACCACGTAACTTCATTGCAAATGGTTGCCTAGCATGAATTCCAAACGGGAACTTTTTTTGTTTTGTCAGGTGGTGGAGAGGATTTTTCTTTGTGTTTCTTGGTTTATTTTGTGAACTTTTATCCTAATGTGTGGCTACTTCAAACAAAGTCTCCAAATTTTGAATATGAAAGTAACATCTGGTTTGTGTTCAATTCTGTTATGAGCAGGAAATGCAAATAGAGTTTTGTGTTTTAACAAAGCACTCTTGGATTGTCATTCTAATGAAAGTTTCCTACATCCCAATTATCCTAATGTCATGCAGGGTTTTGCTAGCTCTTGCTTCAGCTGAAAAAGAAACAAAGTTGCTAAACATTTCAGTGCAAAGCTATGCCTTAGGATGACTGTCCATTTTAATAGCATTAACTAATCTGCAACTTGCAGTTTCTTCTACTTATCATATTTTAAAGTCTCTAGAAATTACATAAAATATCTTTTTAGGTCTTCTACAATCCGTTGTGCAGGTTGTATCAGGCATGGACTATTACTGATCAGCTGACACGGAGCTGTCCACACGTACTTGAGACTGCTCCAAGCTAAAGCAGCATGGAAAGGCCGTGCTGACCTAGAAGTGTTAGCAGTATTTGTAGTGTTTCATTGGGGTGTGCACTGGGCTTGGGAGAGGGCTCTTTCGAGGCCCACATAGCAAATAATTTTACCAACATTTCCTGCTGGCTTTCTTTCTGGGATTTTATTTGTATTCCTCTTGTGGTTTGAGCTGTTGTTGCAAGTTGTTGAATTCAGTTACAAGAAACTGCTGTTGAGTTTCTTGTAAATTTCTGCTTTTTGTTGTACTGTTTGCCTGATGACTAAAATAATGAAGTCTTTTTCCAGCTGTTGTGTATCACTGTGATAAACCTGGTTCAATGCGAGAAAGAAAATTATGAATAAAGTGTTATGGAAGTTTATTTTTACAGTGGATAACTATTTTGTTTTATCACAGTGTTTGTAACTGTTGTGCAGCTTACCTGATGGAAAAAAACCCAAACCAACAACCAAAAACTGCTTTCCTTGTAAAGTTTCTATCAGGTTTTTATGTGAAATGTTTCCTTTGTCTATTCTAAAGACAAAGGATTTGGTTGTTCTTCATATAACCGATTCCTCCACCTCCCTCTTCCGTCATTTGCATTTTGAATGCTCTGGAGAAAGATGCTAAAATAAGAGGTGAGAAAGGTGATGGTATTGCCACAAACCAGTCTTAATGAACAGATGGTTTTCTGGTGTATTGTGGCACTGCACTATTGCTTTAGCTAGCTTCAGAGAAGGAAGTATGATGATATGAAGTGTTGGAGTACTCAGGGATGGTGTTATAGATGTGGGTGCCTCAACTTACTGTTTCTCTTTAATGGCCCCCTACCTGGCATTGTCTTGTTTCTCATTTTACAGGCTGGGCATCTTTGCATTTCTATAGCTGCATTTATATTTGTAAATTAAGATTTGTATTAAAAAACATGTATTTTCAAATGAATTGTGGTTTTTCTGTAGCGTCTCATCATTGTATTTCATTAATGTGATCGTTAGTACTGCTCTTGCCCCAGTCAAGCAATATTTGGGTATGGATCGTATGACTGAAGTCTTGTTAGAGCACAGTTTACTCTAGAGAGGACACAGCTGCAAAGGTCATAGTGCAAAAGGCCTCCCAACGGCTTGAGCGTTGTCAGCCTCTCCTGCAAGAGATGAGCTATTTCAGCCAGAGACTCCAAGCCTCTCCTGCAAGAGATGAGCTATTTCAGCCAGAGACTCCAAGCAAGGAGTACAAGAGCTGTAGCCATAACCTTATTCCTAAACTCACCAAATCTTTGAAGGGAATTAACTCTTTTAGTACAATTCCCATCCTGTAGTCACCTTGCTCCACACAGCTGGTTTAGAAGTGTCTAACATATGGACAAGAGCAGTTAAAGGCCTGTCCAGCAGTGTTCTTAACTGCATGAAGAACAGGGCTTATAATTTGCTTTGATAATTTAGCTGGCACTGTTGCCTTCTAATAATCTGCCAGGTAAAGTAGTAAAGGGTAAATTGATCTGAAAGGTACAGAGCCCGTGGCTGCTTTCTTCTCAAAAACCAACCAAACACCACAGCTTACTTGTTTCAAGAGAAATTCTGTAGAGAAACGCCTGGCTTTGCTTACAGATGTTTGGCAGAAATTTGCGTCCAGTTTCCCACTTCCTTTTCTTTATATTTTTCCTTGTGAGTAGGACTAGCCAGAAGCATTTTTTCTTAATATTTAAAGGTTATGGGAATACTACAGAGGAAAACAAAGTAGTTATGGTTACAGCTAGTAATGGAGATTGCTGGAGTTACTGGTCATGGAAGCCTGAATATGTGACAGGAGAGTCAAGCTCAAAGTCACAGGACTCCTTTGTGGTGACTTGAGATGCGGAAATAGTACAGTGCAATACAGTTGAGTAGAGCTCAACTTTAAAGCCTGTTGTGTAATATTGGGATCAGAGGGGGGAAAAAGGCAGCAAAACCAAACTGCAAACCCTTGTCTTAGTTTGCCTGACTGTGGAATCCATCTGTAAATGAAGCAGCTGGGAAACTGGCAATCCTGAACCAAGAAACTACAGCAAGTCAATTATTTCTGCATGGTACAGACATGACAAATAGAGCTAATCCCAGCTGCTTGCCTCCTGTACATAGAGGCAAAAGATGAGATTAAACCTGGCCATCAATCCTACTATGGAAATACTGAAGCATCTGTCAAATATTTGACACTTAGGAAACCAAAATTTGTTCAGTCTGGCACTGCTGGAGGAGCATCTGGTAAAAAAGAGCAGAACCTGGAACAACTTCAAACAAAGTCTTGTTCTTGGAAGGGTATTGCTATGGTAACTAAGTTATCTGAGCTCCACTCAGATCGCTGTTCCTCTTCCCTTTAAATTGGCCAAAAAGTATCAAAGTGTCCCACAGGTAATACAGATTCACAGAACAAGTTTATCAGATCTAGTAGTGAAGATATTTTTGTGTTCTTTTTCAGATACCTTAAAAATCCTTATATGCTTAGAAATTAGGTCTCTAATACTAGAATGACTAAGGAGTGAAAATGAAAACTAAATTCAGTGTGGTGGTTTCCATGGAACTTGTCACTTTGGGAGTGAATATTGTAATGAATACTTGGGAAATCATGGTGGTGGTTTATTTCTGCTGTGTAAAAGTCTGAAACATAGCCCAGGGTTTCCATCATGATTTGAAAGTATAATATGCTGAGCTACATTATCTGTTAATTTTCTGTTTTATTTTTCTTGCAAATTATACCTCTTTTAGCACAGTTATATTATAAATCTTACCTTGAAAGCTGTTTTGTATTGGCAGAAGATGAAAGCATGAGTATACTGTCAAATTCATGGTCTAATCTTACTTCTAAATGATGTTTCATGGGAGTATCATTTAGCTACAGCTCTCCTGTCTTTAAAATGGAGATAGAGTTTGCTTGTCACATAAAGTTGTTCTGAGAATTAATTGCTTAATGTGGTATGTATGCACTGCTTTGAAAATGATGGCATACAGGTGATGAACATCATTACCAGGTAATTATTATTAATATACTGAGTTCTAATTAAAGCAGCTATTGGTAGATGAAGAAGGTAGTGTCTGATTGCCCATTTTGATGTCAATAATGCTACAGTCATAAACCTGATATAATGGGGTGAAGAAGCAGCTGTGTGAATAGCTGCTACTTTTAAGGAATCTCTTTCATCACTGAAACCTAATGGTAAAAATGAATACACATTTTAGCATTTACCCTGCCAAGGGAGTGATAACTGTAACTACTGCCAGACAGGCAGATTTAGCATAAACAGAAATTAAATAGGGTCCTGCACATCTCTAGACAGGAGCTTGCTGATCTCTGTCAGCGTCTTGAGTTGCCTTTTGTGACCCTGTAGGTAAATGGTGCTGAGCTGTGTAGTGTTACTGCTGCTAGCAAAATGCCCAATGTGTGTGTTAAAATAGGGGAATTTATTAAAAAGAAGTGTCTTGGCAATTGTATGTGTGACTGTAAACAGGTCATTGTGTTAGACTAGGAAAAGCTCTGCTGATCAAATTGTTAGGAGTTTAGTATCTAGGCTGGGGGTGAAATTATGAAAGTGGATACCGTAAGACTAAATTTCTGAGCTAGATCTAAGGAGTTCTGTGCTCTCACGGTCTCAATATTACAGTATTGGAATTGCACAGGTAAAATTATCTGCTCTAGGCTGGGTGATTATTTAGGAATGTAAAGCAGTGCAATTTCACCTGAGACCATGAATTAACAGTTCCTTCAGTTTCAGTAGTGCTGTGGTTAAGAAATAATTATAGCCAGCAAATAAAGCACCAGAGTATCTTATTAAGTATGGACTTACCAGCTTGTAAAGACAATATATAGCTTATAGCTTGTAAAGAGGATTTTTTATATTCATATCTGTGGGGTTTTTGGGGGAAGTGTAATACAATCCTAACTCCACAAGGTGGAGAATTTGGGAAGTTGATTCATTAAGCCTTGTTATTTACACCCAAAGCCACCTTATAATTCTGATAATTGTCAGCATTCTGAGAGGGGAGTGATTAACTGTTTATTTCCATTGTATTGTAGAGGAATCTGCAACAAAAAGGTTACTATTAAGTAGCAGTCTTGGAAGAGCTGAATGTGTGGGATGTCTTGTGGCTTCAGAAAAGGATTGTAAAATACTGTCTCGTGTTTCAGGGTATCTTTAATTCATCAATGATCACGCATATGATTTTCAGGGTTAATTTCATAGAATCACAGAATATCGTAAGTTGGAAGGAACGCACAAGGATCACAAATTTGTTAGACTTGAATTCCTACATCTGAACTTTTTTGTGGGCTCAGTGAAGTAATAAATGTTGTTAAACATTAATTTATTACAGTAATTCTTGAATGATCTCTTAAGTGATCACACTAACCTAAAAAATTATTAGGTCTTTTGGTAGGTTTTTATGTTAGCCAATTTTTTTTTGATGCATGAAGTTTAATAAAGAAGCTCATTCAACATGAACATTATTATATTTAATCACTTGATACCTGCTAGTTTTTCTTCAAATAGTAATTCTGTTCTTTCATCTTGCAGCTCTAAGATTCGGGGACAAGGAAGAGCAATGAAGCTGGGGTAGGGTCTGAAGAGGAGCAGCTGAGGGAACTGGGGTTGTTGAGGAGAAGAGGAGGCTCAGGAGGAACTGTATAATTCCCTACAACTCCCTGAAAGGAGGCTGTAGACAGGTGGGGGTTGGTCTCTTCTCCCAGGTAACAATGACAGGACAAGAGGAAACAGCCCCAAGTTGCAACAGGGGAGGTCTGGGTTGGATATTAGGAGAAATTTTTTCACAGAAAGGGTTGTCAGTCCTTGGAGCAGACTCCCCAAGGGAGTAGTTGGGTCCCAAACCCTTTTGGTGTTTAAAAGATGTGCAGATGTAGGGACATGGTTTAGTGGTGGTGGACTCACAATGTCAGGTTAACAGTTGGTCTTGATAAGGTTCCAGGTTTCTTCTAAGCTAAATGATTCAATGTAACATTTACATGAATTTGATTAATATAGTCAAGCTATTTTGGCTGATTTTCATCCAGATCATTATAAAGCAAGTCACTTTTCTGTGCTCATTTGCGAAATGCTTTTTTAATGAAAGCAATTAAAATCAGCTTTTTCTCTTTCATTTGACATATATATATATGCTCTGCAATATTTAGTTCTAGACATGGGGTTTGATTTACTTTTTCTGTCTTCTGGTGTCAAGTATTTAACTGGTTTAGGAAATGGGCTGCATTTCTAAAGTCAACTTGTATAATAGCACTCTAAAGCAATGCTTGGTTTTAGTGAGCTCTCATGGGCTTTCTCTCTTCTATCTGACAATAATATTTGGAATACAGGCATAGCTCAAAGGGCAGTGATTCAAAAACTCCCTCCTCATACGGTACAAATATTGATGAGGATGGGTGTTTTCCATTTTCTAATGCCAACTGTGGGAGGATGCTTGCAATTCATCTTGTTACAGTAAGTGTACTGTAAAGCCAGTAGAGTTGAGAGCCAATTTAAATAGCAGTCCTGGCTTAAATTGTTTGCAATCTTTGCATATGAAGGAGGCAGATGCCAAAAAATCTGACAAACTCCCCCCACCCCCCGAACATCTAAACTTCTGGTTCTGTTTTGCTAAGCTGTATCAGGCCTAAAGCAGGTTTTGAAATAAATGTAATGGGCTAAGAGAGCAGTTCTTCCTTTGGCTTTTGACCTTGTTTTCTAGGAATCCAGTGTTTTAATGGATTTCAATTAAAAAAAAAATAAAAAGCCCACAGGGAGACAAAAAGGTCTTATCCAGTTTTGATATTTCTCAATTTTTTGTAAGTATTTTCATTGCTTACTACTTACTATACTTGGTCATAAATTTTGGAAGGAGGATATGACTTGGAATTTTACTGATGTTTGAAGTCTTATTTCATACTGACATTCTTGGCATAGACCTCTACTCTTTTATTCTCTCTGCATTTTTCCTTTCTACAGTTCTTTATCTTTATTCATTGCTACATGCTAACTTCAAAGAAAAAAAAAATTTTTATTCTTTTGATTCTACAGTGAGTTGTTTAGGAAAGAAAGAAAAATGCTTTGTTGATGGAATAAAGTTAAAAAATTCTTTTTTTTTTCAAGAAGTCCCTGACAAGAAATGGCATCTTAGTGTGGCAAGTTTTCAAAAATAAATAAAATCTAATCCCTTGTGTTTTACTAATGTAAGCAATGGTATAACTGCACATGTAATGATGGGGACACTCATTAACATGTTGGCTGGTGGGCAGAGCTCCAGCCAGTAAAGAATGAATAACAATACTCAAGTAGAACATCACTTGCTCGTTGTTCTGCCTCTTCAAACTGAATTGTAGAAGAAACAAAAAGGAAAAAAAGGAACATGAAGGAATTCCATCTACCAGAGGCCTTCCCAAAATCCCAAGAGTTGAAAGTGACACGTTCTTTTCTACGGAGAGGTGATTGTGGTAATGCATAATTACTTAGGTATGTATGATGAAGTCAGCATTACACGGGTTTAAAAGACCAAGAAAACCCAAACTCAAGGTGGCAAGTGCAGTGTGAGTAAATGACTAGCTGAAGATCCTTCATGACTAACATAAATTCTGGAGAAAGTGGGAACAGGATGAGGAGCTAGTTTCAGTTTGGAGGGTTTTGACCAAAAGGGAATTGTTCCCTCATACTAGTGTATGCTGAAAAGATTTCAGGATAATGAGGACACTGTGAAAGTTTTAGTTAGAAAAGGAATATGAAATTTTAAGTTGAGCTTTTATGGTTTCCCATATTTTTGGTGCAAGTCAAGCAATCAGAACTTATTTACTGTTTGAATGCTTTTCTTGTTGTCTAGCAGTGGATCCTGTGTCGAAAACAGATAGAAAAAAATGCCAGTTTGTCTTCAGTTGTGCCAGTCATGTACAAAGTTGACACCTGCAGCAGTGTTAAAGGAGCTGGCATAATGAGAGAGGACAGATTTAGCATGAATATCATGCAGATTGTGGGGCATAAATTTTACTGATTCACTGGTTTTGTTTTTAATGGCAAACTGCCCAAAGCCCGAAATGTACAAATAGAAGTTTCCCTCTAATTCACTGAAAAATCAGCAGCCTGAGGACATGCTGATTTATCCTGTATGCTTCTGTTCCTGGTTAGTTCCAGCTGCCAACACAGTCTCCTATCTCTGGAATGCTACTTCTTTAGAACATGTGTATCATGCTGGACTTTAAAGCAGATCCATATTTTGTAACACTGTACTGAAGATCAGGCATTTAATCAAACAGATTATCATTCTTCCTGCTTTTAGCATATGTTTAAACATAAAATTCTTTTAACTACTTATGCTATAAAGTCTTAGAGCTCCTTCAAAGGGCTGGTTTAATCTTAATTATGTAGCTGCTGAAGGAAACTGTTAATTACTAGTAGATTCATGCTCTTAAACATCTTGTTTTCATCAGAGGTAGTTACACCCATACTGTTGTTGTTATATCACCTGAAACTGTCAGAACAGTGCTGGTATCTTTCATGGTTCTGCCATCCAAAAGGGCCTTATTACATGGTGTGTGCAAATTCTGAGTGAATCACTCAGCTAAACACTCAGGGGTTGTTTGTTGGTGCCTTTTCTCACAAACCTTCTGTGGATTTCCTTGAATTCTGTTCTTAGTCATTGATTAATGTAAATAATGTATAGTTACTTCAGCTTTTGGGTGACTCTTAACAATTTCAATTTTCCAAGGCTTAGGCTTGTTCATTATTTTAGAATTCTTTTTCCATAGGTCCTCATTTAAATGATGTGTTCACTCCATTGTTAATTATCTGGGTTTCTCAAACAGAGGTAGTAGTAGATGTATATTTTATTGCTTTACTAAGTGATTATCAGTTAGCAATGATAAAAATTCAAAAGCTAGGTAAAGCCTTGAATGTAATTAGTTTGGTATTCATTTGAATTTGGCAAATCCCTTTTTGAATAGAAAAAATGAATAATTTTTTTCACAGTTCTTTCTAGGATAGTTCCTTTGTTTTTTTCCTGTTTTACTTAGTAATATGCTTGGTATTTCCCTATGGGTTTCATTGACAAGATCTAGAGTACTAAGTTTCTGAAAGATAAGGATCTGAATGTGTTGTTCAAAACTTCATTTGAGAAGGTGTCATGAGTCTCCAAGGGACTAAGTGGGAGCTTTGCTCCATAAGTAGCCTGGCTCTGTCATGGAGAGGACATCAGCCAGGGAGTCTGGTGAAATTTCCCCCTATAGTTCTCTCAAGTTTGCACCTGAGTTCCTTTGACCTTTGGTAGAAGTCCCAACTCACTCTTATCTGTGCTATTGGGTACAGCTCTGTGTCCATTTTCTGTGACTGCCACCTGTGAGGTTCTGCACGATGCTGAGAGCTTATTTTATAGAGGGGAAGGCTCTACACTGGTATAAAATTGTACTAAATGGGGAATTGCTTGTCCACACCTGTTTCACATTGCCTTAGCTATTTATTTTTCAGCCTCAGTGCCAAAGTAGTTTAAAAAATGCACTACTCCAACCTGACATGAAGGTTTAGGTAAGGAAGTATCTGAGCAGAGAGGGTTACCTTCCTCCCCACAGTCTTTCCTGAAGCAATCTCTTACCATATGCTTCTTGAATTAATAAGAAAGTGGGTTTTGGACGCAGCTAGAGGTGGAAGAATCTGTCAGTGGGTTTTGGACATTGGCCAAATATGTTTAAGGGAGAAACAACTGTTTTCTTTTTTTTTTTCCTTCTGCTCTCAGAAGTCAGGATTTTCATTTTGGGGAAACGTGAGGCTAAATGAAATGGGTAAACAGACAGTAATTGCATCTCTTCTATTACTTGAGAACAACCTAATTTTATGGAAATAAGAATGATATGAGAACCTTTGTAAAGGCAAAAGATGAAACTTTGGGGGAGAGGAGTGGAGACGTCCCTCTTCCTTGTCATAAGGTTTGCTTTTCAATAGTGTGGTCTGTAGACTGTGTAAAAATCCTTTGCTGATAAAATGCAGGCATGTGATTCTTGTGCAGCTGGGACCATACCCTTTGAGATGCTAGATTTGGGAAAGGAAAAAAAATTACCTCTATTTACTGAAAAGATTTAAAAATGGTGATACTGCACTGACTGAATGTGATTGAGCAGAAGGATCATTGTAAGGACCCTGTAAGGCGTCCAGGGTTCCTCACTGCCTAGTTCAGGTCTTGCGTAGTGCCAGATCAACGGGGTACGGGTCACTTTTCACAGCTGGGAATCCAGCTATTAATATAACTAAATACTGGAAAAATGTTTTGGAAGCCTTAAATGCTTCAGAAAACTTGAAACCTTGATGTTGTAGAAAACCTGAATTTTCTGAAGCATTGCAAAATGGGTTGTAAATAACTGGGTTTGACCCTTCTAGGTCTAGTGTTGAAGACTTGTGGAACTGCTGTGCAGAAACAGCATGGAAGATATTTTTCCTCTGAGGTCTTTCCATGCCTAAATATTAGTGGTTTAGAACAAGAGTGTCAAACTCTTGCTGTATGCACTTTTAGTTTGCCTGTAAGGCTGTGTGTGTTCATCAGATCTCTGTATTTCATAGAGTTCTTATGAAGTAAGTGAATGACAGAGTTGTTTCTCACAAGGTTTGTTTGCTGGGCTTATTATTTAAACTCTCTGGTGAAGGGGGGAGTTGCTGAAATGTCAGCTGCTCAGCATGAAATTCTTGGGAGATAGGATTTACAGTCCTGACCTGAATCTGTGCAACCTCTCTGAATACTGGATTGCTGAAGTGCTGCATTGTCAGTGTGAAATAGCACTGTGCTATCAGTATGCCAGCAGCAATAAAGATGTACTGCAGCTGTCTCATGAATGCTAAATTCCCATGCAAAGTTCAGGTAGAAAGTTTCACATGCATAAGTCATGTTTGCTCTTTTTTGTAGCTGTCTCCTGGTTCCATATGTAAACATTTAAAAATAAACTTTCAATGGTTAAACTGTATAAAAGAAATTAACATTGGAGATAAAGCTCTTGGAGAAGTTAATGTGATGTTCAGTGCAAACTCCCTCATTGATTGATCCCAAATGACATTGCCTGAGGATTCAGTAATTAAAGACCCACTTAGCTATTTTATTCTAAATTGCTCGTGTATTTCTCTCTCTCCTGTCCCTGAGTAAACTCCACAGTCATTTAAAATGACAGGATTGATAGTGGATACTAGTGGCCTTACTGGTTACATCTCTACAGTTAAATTAGATGTGCTTTGGACCATTTTCAGACAGTGAGGGCAGCTGGCATGGATAAAAACATGTCTGCATTATGAAACTCTTTTACCCTGCAGCATAAGGAACAGGTGGGCTAAATTCAAGCCAACATGTTTTTTCTGGGAATGGTCCTTGTTATCTGCTGTCTCCAGGGAATTGTTTAGTGGGGTGTGATTTGCTACATGCAAAAACCATTTGAGACTTAAAAATAAAACAGTCAAAACAAGTTTCAATGCCTCTTAACACTAGTGGTCTCTTTCTTGGCACTGCTTAATTTGCTAGCATAAATGTACCTTTGGGTAGGGTTCATTTTAAATCTAGGAATCTAGTCTAGATTCCTAGATTTTTAAATAGATTTAATTCATTTTAAATCTAGGAATCTAGTTGGGCAACAGCTGATACAGAAATGACAAGATAATTCTTCCTAACTGCTCTGCTTGAATTTCCCACTGAATATATAAGCAGTGCATGAGGCAGACCTGTGCACAAGTAGATGACATCAACTGTTTGAGAGTATCTGTGCTACCTTGGAGGAGATATCTGTACAGGAAGGTTAAATATTAGTTTGAAGAAGAAATTCAGAATAGATAATGGAACTGTGAGATGCAGGTTTAGAAGTAGTTGTGAATATTGTATGTGTGTGAGATTGGTTAGAGAAAAGCAAAAAGATATAGAACAAAGTAAGGAGCACAGCTGTGGAGTGTTGGAGAAGGAGCCTCTAATGAAAAGTAAGGCTCTGGCAGATTGTGAAGCAGAATCAGCAACGGAAAAACAAAATAGGGTATTACAGTGGTGTTAAAGGAAGGCCAAAGTAAATGGAAATTGGAAACCAGAGTTTTAAACAAACAGAAAATCTTGAGTAGTCTGAGGACTGGTTTAGTAAAATTCAGGCATTTAAAAGGGTAAATCCTCCCAATTTAAAAATAATTTATTTGGAGGTCTTTGAAGAAAAATCTCACCTGAGTCTCTACTCTGTAGCAAGTGCTTTGTAATTAAATTCTAGTCCGCTAGATTCATATTCTGAAAGATGTAAGATTCCTTGCCTCTTTGCATAGACAGTAAAATAGAAATGTTCCTTTCTAATAGATATATAAAGCAGTAGGGATATTTTAAAATTCCTGTCAAATCACTCCATGTAAATTACCTAATCAGATACCATAGCTACATAATGTAATGTTAAAACCAGCAGAATTATACCATCACAGGAATCAGCTAGCCCTGTTCCAGATTACAGGGTTTTATAATTACAATGTTTCTTCATCAACCCACTCCACTTCATGCTGTCACATATCTTTGGAATTGTTATGAACATTTATCTCTGTATAGGTTTTCATATTCTTAAAAATTAAAGTTTTTCAGATTTTTTTTTTCTTTTTTGGAAATCCTTTTTTGGTGAATGCTGATGCTGGCACATTGGGTATATGCTAGTTAGTGTAATGGAAAAACAGAGGCTCTGTTTATTTGAGTACTGAAACCATAAATTTTATTAAATATCTGAGAGATTTAACATGCTTAGTGCCAGCTCAGAAGTATAGAATAACTTTTCCCACCATAACAGCCTCTTTGTAAAATAAAGTGTATTTTAGTTCATAAACACCACATCCTTTTTTCTTGAATACAAGGCTTTGTGCCATTTGAAAGAAATAGAAATCAACTAAACTTCTCCTTGCTCTATGGTGGTCTCACTTAATTTCATTAAATTTCTTCTTTCTGGTTGTGAAAAGAGCAAGTACTTATCTCAGGGAAGGCTGTTCTACAACCAGTGGCCCACTGGTGCAGCAGTTCCCCTAAAGCCAAAGGCTACACCAAGTCCTCCTTGTACCGAGGTAATTCCAGCTTGCTTTGATAACTGATGCTCATTTTTACAGTATTCCCTGAGCTCACTGGTTTTGCCCATCTCCTCTGAGCTGCCTTCCATCACGAGGGTGCGGCTGCATTCCCTGGCTCAGACCAACTTTGAGTGATTACTGGTATAGCTCAGTGAGCTCAGTACATCGTTAATGAGTGACAGCCCTCTTACAGAACCGAATCCTGCAGTCTTAGTAATTTCAGTTACTTGGGTTGACTTGTAAACCTCTTCTATGGAAAATCCAATGGAGGAAAAGGATGTTTGGCTCAGAGAAGCGATGAATCTGTTTACACAGTGCAGTGACGGTTTCCATATCTGAAGGTGACCTGGGGAAGAAGATTTGTCTGTGACTTGGACTGAGTAAGGCTGACCAGGAAAATTCTCATAAATACTTTCTTCATAGGAATATAGGAAAGGATAACTTCTGTCATAGTCCATTCTTTCAAAGTAACCAATCTCTGTGCATTAGAACTTGCTGGCTTGCTGAAATCAGAATAGCTTGCACAGACATTTTCATTTCAGTGGAGCTAAGGTAGGGTTCTGACAGATCCCTGCTGGGTTTCTAGCTGGGTCTCCTGCCTCAGCCTTTGGCAAGCTGCCTGGCAGGTTGACAAGCAACAGAGAACATGACAAACTAGGGGGTTCTGGCACTTATTCTCATCACTCCTTGAAAGGTGAAACTTGCAGGCTTTTTAAGATTCCTGATTCCAAGGCAACTTGGTAGGTGGACTGCTCCAGACTGAGGACTTGCTTTTCTTTTTAAACTGTGGCATAAGAATATAACTAGCATCGATGCTGATCACAGATGACAGCTTTTTAAATAGCTTTGCAGAAAGATAGGCAAGAAAAAATTAAGTCAAATGCTTTTCTAATATGTGAAAGGGAAACCTTTCTTGATTTGACAAGAAAGTAAATATATGCTATTTTTATTAAATTATTTGACATTGTTCCTCCTCATTTGCAAAGTCCAAACTTAAAATTGCAATACATGACCACAGTAAGACTGTGTTAATTAGCTGCTGTATGTTTTTGTCAGTAATTAAATATCAGATATTCTAAATCTTGTTGCAACATATGAATTGGGAAATTTATATGAGGAGTAGATCAAATGAAATGGAGAAACTTTGTTCTCTGGTGCTTGCCCTGTCTGATAGTTTTTATTACCAGGCCGTCCTATTTTGCTGAACGTGTTGAAAGGAGGTGAAAAATAACAAATGGAAGGCCTGACAAACTACCCAGCAATGCAATGTTAGTCCGACTTCTGAAATAAAACTATGGCATCCTCAAATAACTTGTCAGGTTATAGATCAACCTAGAAGTGGCAAAATATTAACTGGGCCCTGCTAATAGGGGTTGTACCGCCTAGACTGAGGGATACTAACCTTTCTGGTATCAAAGTGAGTTCAGAGTCAGGTTTGAGCCTTTTGAGAAAAAATGCATCTCATACTTGACAAGACAACCCCTACCACCACCACTGTGTTCCCCTGACCCTACGATAGCATTATTGTTCTGTGGTCTTCTCTGTTCTTTGCCATTGGTGTTTACGGCATCTGAGGTCCCATCTCCCAGTAAAGACTGACAGAACACACAGAATGTATATATATATTTTTTTTTTTTACAGAGCTAGAAACTCCCTGCAACTCTTCTTTCCTTTCCTGAGGTTGCCCTGGGCTTTCTCTGTTTTGTTTTGCTCCTGAGTGTTGATTCAATTGAAATGTAAATGTATTCTGAGCATTTTTTTCTAAAAGGGATTTGATTCAGACAGATATCTCAATTTTATATATGCCTTAAATATTTGCTTTAAGAGAATGAAATAAAATTGTAGTGCCATCTTGTAAGTATGTCTTCAAACTGTTAGCTTTCATCACATTTTGATCAGCTACCTGCTATTTTGCTAAGCACGAGATTTCTGCTTCTTTTTTAATGTCAAGCAGGAAGTGGCTATGAACATGTTCCAGGCATCACAGGAAAAATGTTTTCTTTCTATATCATTCTGCAATCTTTATCCTCTCTGAGATGTACATCATACAAACCCTTCTTGAACACTGTTCTAACTTTTCTTTCCTTTCCCCTACTAAACATTGCCATGGCTGGCTTCTTATCTTGCCCTGGAGCTCTACTGCAATTTCCTATAATATTCCAACCATATATCTTTCAATTCAGTACAAATTGGCAGTGCTCCTGCAGTCAGCATGCATATATCTTTCCTTTCTTCTGCCATGTGCTGCTCCTCCTTCTGCAATGTATCTCTGCACCCTTTTCTGTCTGTAGGAATCTATCCCTTCTGTAGACTTTTTTCTGGAAGTTAAGCAGTTCTGTCAGTTTCCCGATTAGACCAGGTCTCACAGGCTGCAATTTACTTCATGTTTCTTCTTAGATTCACATACTTGAATTCCTCCTTTCTTGTTTATTATGTCTTTTGCATTCTCAAAGAACAGAAGGATCCGGATGCAATGTGTCACTGTCTTTTAAATGATCATTCTTAAACCCATCTTTTTCACTTGCTAGCCGTGGCCTCATTATTTCTTTCTGGTTCAATAACAGTTATCCATCAGTGGCTTTTTCCCTGAGTAATGTATGTTTCCTTTTTATCCTTTTAAACCTCTTTTATTTCAGATCCAATGCGTATGGCATCTACAGCTAATACATGTCCTCTTCCACTATTGGAATAAGTCAGTATTTCAAAATAGAAAGTTTAAAATAAAAACAAACAAATAAAGTACCCAAAAGGTGTTTGTTACATTTCCCTTAACCTGCATTTGAAATTATATTCTGCTTATTCTTTTAGCCATCTTTTCATCTAACAAAATGGCGGTTTTATAAAAATCTATTTAATTGCCAATTTGTGCCTCCCAGAATATTAGCAGCATTTACACAGAGTTGCTACAGAAAATAATTCCATTTTTTTGTGACTTAAAAAAAAAAAAAGAAAAATTCCTGGGCTTTGTGCTACTGGATCATTAAAATGGATTGGAAATGAGGCAAGGGTCAAAAGTGAGCTTAGGTTTAGCTTGATCAAAAGCAGAAGCAAAGCAATAAAACCAGCATATGTGGTTTGGAACAACAGCTAATAGGTGGTTTATGCTAATTTCAGTGATCCCACGGGAATATTGCATGTTAGGGTAGCCACAGAAAAAATCTGGGCAGTGTATCTCCAGGAACATGGTGGAGGATTTTAGATAGGCATGTAGGGTCCTTATTAAAGTAAGAAAGTAAAAGCTTTAATGTAGTTTAACTCAATGTGCATTTAAATCATTGCAGCTGTAAGTTTACTTCTTTCACCTGACCTGCCAGCCCATAAACTGGCTGTCTTTCCAGCTTTGACCCACCAGAGATTTCAGCCTTTTCCACTCCAGCCAAGAGATCAGCCTGAAGACTAGAATCTAATCCTGTCCTCTATTGTTCTTCGATTTGTTACTGCCCAGTGACTGTCCATCCCTGTGGGAACTACTTTCCAGCATTAAGGGTTTGTTACAATTCTCTTGGAGGCCATGGAACCAACAGAGTCATTGTCTGGTTCAATTATTTATTTCATTGGTTGTTTCTGGCAGGGATTGCCATCTTGCTTTTCGTTTAGTTTCCTTTCTTCAGTGCTGTCCGTCATGCATGAAGGTCATCCTTGAGCATATCCAGTAGTCATCTATTCTGCTTCCTAACATGAATGTGGAGGCTTTCATGAGGGCTGAGATCACAGTTTGTGATGGTAGAGCTAATTCAACAAACACTTTTTCTATGGTTTTTTTTCTGTGTTACTCCACTGGATTGAGAATGTGTATTTTTTTTCTATACCATTTTTTGGAACTCCTGCTCCCCACCCTGATCAGAGATGGGGAAAAATCTTGCAACAAATATAACTGCAAATGTACCCTCTCTGTGTGGCCAAGATCAGTGAGCCTGACAAGTTCTGTTTGACACGCAGCAGCAGGACATGTGCTGTCCTACCTATAAAAGTCAATCTGAGATGGTTATTTTTTTGGCCAATGGAAATCTGTGTGTTTCATAAAATGTATTTTAAATTATAATGTGAGTGCTACTGTGCTTCGTGGCAATTGCAACAGGAACCAGGTTTCTGCTGAAATGTTAGATAGAAGTATAATTGCATAATCCATATAATTTGCATGTTGGCCTCTCATATGCATTCAGATCTGATTAAAATAATCTCTCCTGCCATCCTGTTTGTATACTTGTAAAGGTCAAATGTGTGATTAGGCTTGGCTAGTCAGCTGCAGGACATAGAGGATTTTTACAGCATCTATAATGTGATATGCACAGAATTTCTGCTTATATTTCTGCTTATAAAATGACACCTATTGGTCTTGAGGGTCACAGGTGCATTTTTTCTCATGTACTTTGCTGCAAGTTGTGGTGCCAAATCCAGCTGAGCCAAAGGGTGAAGTATGAACCTGACTGGAAGGCTGTGGTGTTGCCTTGGCAATGCTCAATAGTGAAATGCTGTTAGTCTTGAGTCAATTATCTTTTTTGATCTTTACACTCAAGTTGCACTCAGAACACTTAGTGCAATAGTTATTTATGGGGATGCAAATATAATTCCGGTTATCTTTCCCCTCTTTGAACAAGTGGAACACGGTTCTCAGGGTGTCTAGTGCAGTATCTTTGAATGCTGTAGCTGTTTCTCTGGGCCTGTGGCCCAGCTACAAGTGCCAGGGTAGCACTTGGACATGTAAACTTGCCAGTAATTACCAAACATTGTGTGTGTGTTGTGTTTTAAGTGATTTTGACAAATACCTTTTATGTTCTGGAGAAGCCAGAAGGACATAATTTGTCTTTGAGAAGTGTAGTGACCTAAATATGTTCAGTGTATTTCATGGGGATGTATCCTTCTGGATATAAAGGAGCTATATTGACAATGGCCTTTGATAGAGTATGAGGTACTCAAAATTTTATTCTAAGCTACATCCCTGTTTTAACATGGAAACTGGAGGCCCAGGAAATGTGCAGTCTTGAAAGATACCAAACGTGAAGCAACAGATGTTTATATTCAGGGCTGGGCCTGAGGAGGTCTGAATTTAATTTCCAGATCTATAATAGAGTCTCTATGTTATTTTGAAAAAAACCTTTTGTCATTCAATGCCAGAGTGCTCTCTTCCTGTGAAGGGGCAAAAATTTTGTAATGCTGCTTGCAGTTTTGTACAGTTTCCTCCGGCATCTCCTTATGCTTTTCTATAAATCAGAATCCCCTTTGTATTTTTTGTACCCTCTGACAGGTCTGGTCAGATGCTTCCCAAATTATGTTGATTGTTTCTTTAGAAAGGATAGGAAACACTTAAGCAGACTGACTTTTTTCTACCAAAGATGAACTTCTGAGGGACTCATCAGCAATGCAAATCCAAGGGGGGCTTTAGATTTGCTCTCCGTGACTCTTGCATGACCAGAATCTATTAGCAGCACATGGATAATCTGTGTGAAATGGGTTGGTGTTTACATCCTATTTTCTCATCTTGGAGTTACCTTATCCTTTTAATCAATAATGCTGTGGTTATTCACAGTCTCTGAAGAGGCCAAGAATACAAAATTGAAAGAACAGGGGTAAAATGTTAAAAGCTGAATGATGGATAACATGGGCATTCCTAGTCAGGCTTTGCTTGGTTTGTACCTTCAAACACCATCTATCTTGGTTATTTTATGAATGAATATACACATTTACTTTTTTTATTTTTTAAATATTTTTTAACAAAAACTCCTTCAGAATTCTGTTCTTGGTTCAAAGTAAAAGAGAACAGTCACACTGAATGAGTATGACACAATGGACAGATGAGACCCTTTCCATTTCTTAATATTTTTTCCCTTTGTAGTAAGAATCTTGTCACTCTCTGGGGAAAAAGAGTTCAGACAGTGTGAAATAATTTCATCTGGCAGTCACTTCTCCCATTTCCACATCCAGAACTCATTAGAACTAAACAGGTTTCTTCAAAATGAAATGAACTTTTACTTAGACAGTGATTTGGATCCATTTGGTCCTCTTTATGGAGGACCTTTTACATCCTTCAGATGTAACTTCTCAGTTCCTTAAAAATGGATGAAATGGGAAAATTGGGTGCATTTCTGTTTTCCACCTCTGTTAGCAGATTCTTTTGCATGGCTGCACCCGTGACAAACCACAAGCTGCTCCTTCACAAGCCTCAGTCCCACCTGAAGATATTTGCTCTCTGAACCTAGTTTCACCCTACATTAGTTTATCGCCACTTTCATGATCCCAGTATATGAAACAGCTGAGTAAACACCTGTGTAATATATACACAATAAAGTGCTCTTCAATGCAGCCTAAACCATCCCCGTCCATGGCACCTACTGGTATTACAGGCGTTAACTACCTACACCTGTGTTAATTACAGGTGTTAACTACCTACAGGTATCTGTAGAGAGATTCTTGGATCAGGTATCCTGTGTAAGAGTGTTGTTTTTAATTATCTATCTTAACTATCCCTGCCTATCCTGATTATTTGTCTCCTCCCGTTTTAACAGAATTTACAAGTGTTTTCTCTTATATCTGAGATTCTGGATTGTGTACAGCTGGGTCAGATTCGGCAGGGCAATTGCAGTTGGTCAGAGCTCTGGTATGATGGAGGTTGGAGTAATCTGTTTAATCTCAGTAAATTAGTAGTCCTGGGATGAAATGGCAGAGGGCAGACAAACCAGGAGGCTGATGGGACACATGAGCGCTGTGCAGAGTTAATGAGTACTTACAGCAGGATCTTAGGGTCAGTGCAGTGGCTCTGTCTCTTGAAAGGAGAGCCTGTTTTTGTTTGCTGGTCTGGTCAATTATATATACAATCTCTCTAATTCTGAAGACTATTTTAGGATAAATCTGCAAAGAATTCAACTTCTTCCCTTCTAACAGAAAATTCTTAGAAACACACCATCAACCAATTACATAAACCTTCTCATAGCATAGAAGGAATATCCTGGCACGACAGCTGCTCCCATGCTTTTCCATTGCTCAGAACAGGGACTGTCTAGGCCCTTGACAAACTGTCAATCATTGATCTCAGCTTTATGGGATTACAGCAAGCCATGTAAACACATTAAATCATTAACTTTTGATTCCTGAAAGTGCATGCATTGGTTCTATTGCTTATGGGTTTGTGGGCCTTTGGTTGAAGCTCCTTCTGCTTTCTATTTTGCCTCAGTTTATTTTTGTTTTATTTTCTTTTTTTTTTTTTTTTTTTAAATTGGATTATGGAAGGAGTACTTGAGATATCCTAAGGAACTGATCTTTTGTTGTGCTGCTGTGTTACGTGAAATCAGCTGATCCATGCTGACTTTGGTCCCAGTTCTGAATACTTAGAAAGAGCAGTGACAAGTCTTTCTTATCTCTAATCTCATGACTTCAGGGTGTTACTTCACCCTGCCTAACTTTTCCATTATCCTTTTATTGTCTCTGCTTCAGTACATTTTCCTCTTAGTACTTAGCTTTCTTTAGCAAATAAACTGTTTCTTCTGTTTTTTTTAAAGAAACTTATCTGTCTAATGTTCTAGTTTTTTAAATCTTATGTAAGTCAGTGTTGTAAACAATTTGCTGTCAAAAGCTTTTGTTTATTTTCCCAAAACCCTGAGGCTGCAAGCAAAGAGTTGATATATATATAAAATTCAACCCTGCTATGGATACAACTAATAGTCTGTCCATAGAACAGGTTATTTTGGTTTTGAATAATAATTTCCATTAAAAGTTGGTTAGTTCATGAGGAGATCTCAGACGAAGGTGTTTGTATGCATGTGTACACGTATATATGTAATAGGTATTCTTATATAAAAGGAAAAATATTAAACAGAGTCCTTTCTGGACTCTGCATTTTCCTCAGGGTTGGCATTATATATAATGAGAAGAAGGTAGAAGAGAACAAATTCTAAGAATAAATCAGAGTGCCTTCATTTGTGATGCAGCAGTTTAGACCTGGAAATATTTCTGCAACCACTGTTTGAAGCAGACGTTTTCCTTCAGCTAGGGAAAAAAAAGTCACTGTTTTGAAAACATCTTAAACTTTGATACAATACCTAGACTGATTCTGTTGCCATTAGCACAGCTTTTTAGCCCCCAGTTTAATTGGTGCCAGTTACTGTTACACAATGTCAATCTGGTGGCAGTTTAAGCCTGAGCAGTATGAATTACAGTGAGGATGGATTTGCAGATTTAATTTTAATTTTTTTTTTACAAAATCCTTAAAATACATGGAGGAGATTGCTTTAAAAAAAAAATAAAGAAAGACAACTCTGTATATCCCAAATGTTGAACTGCTGCTACCTGAAAGGACAGAAACTGCTCAGAGGTGTTGATGGGAACAAAAGGTGACCATTCAAATAGCAAGGTTATGACAAGCCCCTTTTACCATTTCCTTGCAGATACTCTCCTGAAAGGGGAAATACCCGATGTTTAGCAGCAGATCAAAGCGGGTGTGCAGCCACTGAGCAATCTCCTACAGTTGCGGGAATTGCTTCTAGAAAAGCAGCGGCCATTTCCCAAGGGAAAGGTAACCCTCTGCCATGTGAGACAGGAGGAGCCTCCCCTTGAAAGCCGTACAAGGCAGCAGGAGCCCGCGGTACCTCTCAGCTGGCAGAAACATCGCCCTCTTCTGGGAACAGAAATGCAGAGTAAGTTGTTGAGAATGTTTTTCAAAAATGCAAATGAGCTGTTTTCAAATCTTTTATATTTATGACTGTATTACTGTGAGGCTGGTAAGAGTTTTAATTTTGTAGTTTCCCCACCTGCTGTTTCATTATTAAAACCTTGGGTCTGATTAATTAAAAATGTATTCTTCAGTCAGAGCACAGCAGTACTATAAAACTTGTAAGCATGACTAAACTGTGGAAGCTATTCATGACTGAAATAACTTTTGAAGTTTTTGATATGTTTTTTAACTGTCCTATGAGGATGCAGTAAGGCAAAACAGGGGTGTTACACCTAGAGTCAAAACCAAAACGTGATGCTGCTCTGAAGGATTTTCTTTCCTTTCATATAAAACCCCCACACCTATACACATTACATGCAAAAGGGGAGAGTTCACATGACAAGTTATTTTCATGAACACTTGAAGATGTAGATACCAAAAGGATATGGCTGACAAAATGGCAAAAATCATGGAAAACCTTGGCAAATTCAGTCCCCTGCATCATGTAGTTTTAATGCATGCAATTCTGTGTCTCTAAGGGAAACTGTCATTGAGCCATTTGTTTTAAAACACAAATATTGTATGAGGAGGGTATTAATGAATCTTCACACTTCACTTAGATCAATAAACCTCTTTACATCAGCATTCAGCTTTCACTGGCTCCCAGCTTTGCTGAATACTTTTCTTACAACAGAAAATGTGATGAGAACTTTTCTTGCAGTTCATGTTTTCATGGCAGTATTCATTGGATACTGAATAGCCTTCACTGTCATGTAGCCTGGGGATAATTGAATTCTTCAGCTGCTGTGGAATTTATGCTTCCCTTGGTTATGTTTGTATAGAAGCTAACACCAGGATGTTGCTGTGTACCTGGGCTTTTTTTCCTTTATTGCAGTTGTTGGTAGCTTGTATGGGAGCTCCTATTAGTTTTTTTCATACTGATGCTGCCATATTCAGCAAGTTTAATGAGGTAAAAAATGAAAGCAGCTCTGAAAAGCGAGATTGAGGATAGTAGTGTCCATAGTTGAGAGGGACAGAAGGTAACAGCGGAGAGGCTCACACTGAGGATAGAATTCGTCTGTTAGTTTTGTAGCACAAACAAATATTAGCAGAAATAGTGTAGATGGATAAATTCTTCAGACTAATGGTTTCAGTGCAGCTGAACACTGTAAATCACAGCTTTCCCTAGTCCATGAGACTTAGAACAGAATGAAAACAGCCTGTCTGATATCTGGAGCAGCTTAGAGGAACAACTAATAGTAATTCATGAGGAATATGCTATAAGAGGTCTGTTAAGACTAAATTTACAATGGAAAATTTCCAGTCACATGAATTACATTTTAAAGAAATAAAATGAACTTGCTTTTGGGAGTCCAATCCTTAGTTGACCTTTCTGGGTGCAAAGCAATTAGTTCCATGTGTAGTGCTTGGGCAGTATAAAAAGCATTGGGGAATGGCAAAATGTTCTGTGGAACTTAGTGAAAGTGAATGGAGTTTTTAAAAGAAGGAAAAAAAACCTGAAAACCAGAAGTGCACCTCACAAGCTCTTATTCTAGTCTCACTCATTTATGTGCTGGTTAGCTCAAGGAAGGAGTGCAATTTTCTGAACATGTTTGATGTACCTAGTTAAGACTAATACCAAGCTCCTGGAACAAGTCACCTAGCTCCAGATAGCTACCCACATGTTCTGACTGTAGTACCATCAGAGGAAGGGGCAGTGTGATAACATTTCTTGCTTTTGACAACGTTTCATATCCCAGTGCTATCTTTGGCAGAAAATGTGGCTCCCTGGAACTTGCCTTTGTGTATCAGAAGCCCAGTGCTGCGTATCAGCAACATC
Source organism: Machaerirhynchus nigripectus (assembly GCA_013397975.1). Lineage (NCBI taxonomy): Eukaryota > Metazoa > Chordata > Aves > Passeriformes > Dicruridae > Machaerirhynchus > Machaerirhynchus nigripectus. Next base: position 980,918 of record VZRQ01009973.1, read on the forward strand.
ATTTAGCATTTTCAGGGAGAACTAAAATGGACATTAAGCTTCTTGAATATCCTTTGTGAATTATGTGCAATCTTGCATCACCTGTCTTTCTCCTCTTTGCCCTCACAAGATAGCCAGTTACTCTAGAGAATTTTTACCAAAAGAAAATTGAATATAGACTGTTTCAGCCTTTGAAACTCAATTCCCAGCCTCTTTTCTTGTATCCCGTGAATGTGGTGATATAAAAAGAGATTGAATCTGAAACTTAATTAGCAGTAGTAGTGGTAGTAAGCTATTGAATGAGGCACCGTGGAGGGATTTGATCTTTTAAATAGCATTTAAAAAAAAGATTTTAAGTAATGTAAAGCCATACCACATTGTTTTCAGGGGAGCATGTCGTGATACGTGTATTGTGCTCAGCCTGTGGCGAAAAAGGGTGTGTTGCACTCCAGTATGGAAACATAATAAATCTGAGAAGGTGTGGTTCGACCTACCACCGGCCATTTGTGTCATCTGCTAAGATCAGCTGTGAAACCAAAAATGAGACATGTTTTTAAGATGTCTGTTTGTTTCTTCATGTGATGTTTAAGGTTCTGAGCTTTGCCTGAGCAACTGTGTGCATCAGAACAGGCAAAATTTTGCTTTCCTTTCAAGTTTTTCAGGAAGATCACAGAAAACTTTGCTGTTCATGATGCTCAGTGATTTTTTCTTTTTTAATTGCAAGGAGGGCAGACATCAGTAAGAATGAGGAATATACAGCTATCTTCCTTTTAAAGATCTCAAAAATAAGCAAGGTTATTTGAGCATTTAGTCGACTTGAGGTATGGAAAATTATTTTTACTCGCATCTTTCTAAAAAGGGCTTAACATAAAAATATGTTTAAAAATTGATCTGGAGGATGCTGTGCTCATTTTGCATTTATCCACACAGTAAGCATCCAGGCTTTCAGTCTAAGAATCCCAGCTAAGGTGTGCATGGCTTTGGGGTAGCACCATTTCATTCCCCTGGCTGAACACAACCTCTTTTATCTCAACTCTCAAGAACTGCAACTCACACAGAAGGAAAGAGAAGTTGTTCTGGAAAATACATTTCAAAGGGGCCTGATTGCTAAGGCTCTTGTAGAGAGGGGATAGGTCTTCCTGTTGCTTCTTCTGGCCCTGACTTACTTGCTAATGCCTTACATCATTAATTTAGGATACTTTGGTTTTGGCAGCTCCATCAATTTTCTTAGCAACTTGGATATTTAAGTCTGATGCTTAAAGTTAGCAAAGTTGTCCTTTTCTTGCAATATGGGCACACATCTTTAAAAATCTCAGTTTTAATAGACAGCATCAAAGAAATGTGGTAGGGTAATCAGAACCACAGCAGTACTGGGCAGGGGAAAAACTGGCATGATAATGAGTAGAAAATAATTTGCCACGAATTAAGGAGAAAATTGTCTGGACTGCAGAAACACAAGGTGTGAAAGGTTGCTTTCTTTTTGGTTTTTATCTGTCTTTTCAGTATAAAATGTGTAACCTAATAATTTCAGTTAAATACAGTGACCTGGGGAAAAATACTAATATTTATTAAAAAGCAGTGAATTAGACTTGCAGAGCAGTTAACATTACAAGGGGGTCTCTGGAGATGATGTATTCCACTTTTACTGCTGTAAAAGGGTTAAATGAATATCATCATTGAATTCAAAGTGAAGGAATAACAACTCATTATTTTCTATCTAATGCATTTACTTCTGGCTGAAAATCTAGAAACAAAAAATGCAAGCTCTTACCACAGTTCTCTCTGTCTTACCAAGTGCTGCTTTCTTCTCATCTATGTTCAAGGGCTACACTACCTTTAGTTCAAAGGCTTTGCAAAGTCAAGGGGAGCCCAAATGTGCACATCTTTACAGTATCGAAGCAAGTTGTGTGGTGGTTGGTGATTTTTCTTGTAAGTTGTTAGGAAAAAAAAAATGCAATAAAACTGGTTTTGCCTCATATCCTTACTACTGCACTGAAGTGGTAAGGAAATAGGTGATTTTTCAGCTATGTGTTACCCATGTTCATTTTCTGTAAGTCTTCTGCCACTTGGAATATTGTGTGTAACAGTGCAATAAATTTATCAGATCTCTCCTGTAATGGTGCAAAACATTGTGACGGGACAGGACTATGGACTTATTCAAAGTCAGTATAATTATTTCTAGTTGTCCTTTACACAAAGGGAGAAATGCTGTGGTACTGACACTCACTCGTAGCAGCTGTACCGTGCACCGGCTTCCTATGGATAAAATTCTTTGCTTCCCTCAAAGCAATCTTCATGCAAAACGAACTTATGCATATATTTAAGATAAAATTTTACAACTAAATTGTTGTTTAAAATGTTGCTTAACGTATTATCTGAGGTAGTTCAGAAATACTAATAACACTTTACAGCTGGAAATTAGACTGTTCCTGGACTCAGTTCTATTATCTGGAGTAGATCACTTGAATACCTGTATTGAATTTTTAAAAGTATATTTTGGCTAGAAGTTGAATATGGAGGGCATTATGCATATGTGTTAAAATTCTTTGTATGCAAAACTCTGAGAAACAGGAGTAGCAGGTCCTCTTAAGTGTGAACATTGCAGCATCCATTTCATTAAAATATGCCTGTTTCATCAGCTCCATGCTGGCAAAATACTAGCATTTAAAATTCATTGATACTGTGTGATCTAGGATCAGATACCATTTTGTAGGGAGTTTGACTGGATTCAGATTCTGCAGTGCTTTGTGGGTTACACAGTGGATTCTGCTTTGGGTCTTCTGCTCCCCCTGCTCATCAGTGCATCTTTTCAATGTGAGGTATGTTACAGCTTTGGAGTGCTGCTTTATCTGGTGGTTCAGAGCCACCTCTGCTTGGGGAAGCTACGCAGAACTGGGAGCATCTTTGTTATGAGCCTCTAGGAAACCACTTCAGGCTTTATCTTAGCACTGGCATATCCTGAACTTCCTAGTCCCTGAAACTAGTGACACTTTTCTGTGTTTCCTTAGGGGAGGCTGCATTATTTTAAAGGAACCTTGAAGTTTACAATTCTCCTATTGATACTGGTGAATAATCAAGTCCCAGCCAGACAGGCACTGCCTGGGTTTTTCTGTATGTGTAGTCATATTTCTGAAAGCAAAATAAAGTATGCAAAATGTCCTGTCTTAATTGGTGCCCAGGCCATGTGTTTGTCGGTCTCAAAGCTTGCCAGAAAGCTTTAATGGATTTAAAATTCATCAGAACTTCAAAGAATTCTAGGTCTTTATCAGATCAGGAAGGAGGGGAGTGAGTGGAACCCCATACGTGCAGCATGTTCAGGTCATTCTGTGATTACATTTTTTAATCTCCCCATTTAGTAAACAGTCCAGGGGAATAGTTTGTAACTGAACATCTAATGGAATCAGGAATACAGCATACAGTAGATTTTGACAGGTATAATGTATCATTGCAGGAGTTCTCACTGCTGCTTTCAGTCACAGGCTATGAATGTGCCAGATACTGTTTGAGATTTGATTAATTACTCAGCCCTCTGACTGCACCCAGATAGAAAACAGGCTAAAGGGGGTATTCCTTGGCTGACAGGCTGCCTGGAAGTTAAGGGAGGCAAGCAGGTAGAGCAGCTCCAATCATAGAATCATAGAATGGTTTGGGTTAGAAGGGACCTTAAAGATCAACCTCCCATACCACTCCCTTCCCTGTCCCATGGGCAGGGACACCTCCCACTTGACCAGGTTCCTCAAAGCCCTGTCCGGCCTGGCCTTGGAACACTCCCAGGGATGAGGCATCCACAGGCTCTCAAGGCAGCCTGCTCCAGTGCTTTACCACACACACAGTAAAGGATTTCTTCCTAAGCACTGAGAAAGGCTTGAATCTTCTGTTCTTTTCTAACAGTTGGCTCATCCTTTCAGCATTGCAAGCCTGACCCAAATATCTCTGTTTGATGTTCCTGTGTGACATGGCATACATTTGTTAGAGTCCTCAAAACAGAAAGGTAGGCAAAATTTTTTTGTATCAGTTGGACAATAACATGAAGTCAGGAAAAACATCATCTGTTTGCTCAACACCGTGAGTCTCTTGTGTGCGTGCTCAGTCCAGGTGAGAAATTCAAGAGTTAGAAAGGAATCCAGTCACATGACAGCAGAATGTCCTGGCTGTGATTTATAAAAAATCTTGGAACAAATAGGAAGAACAACAGAAAGCTGCTGGGGATAAGCCTGGCATAAAATAAAGAGAGCAGAGAGAGCTTCTGTTCCACACCGTAGGATGTGGTACATTTAGGAAACTGGTGGAAACTGGACAAGTGAGGAGAAGAAAGGAGAGAGTACACCAGTGGAACTCTAGACAGTGTATATTTCCACAAGTGAAACACAACAAAGGTCTATGGATATCAAATAGAACAAAAAACAGAACCAACTGACATTCCAGATGGCAGGAAAAACTTCACACTCACACACACCCCCTCCATCATCCCTTCCCACCACCCCTGCCCAAACAAAGCAAAAAAAGCCATCTATACATCATGTGCTTAATGACTGCCTTACAACATAGAGGAATTTGTAACTGCCAGGTCCATTGGAATGGAAAATGATGATTTACCTTCTTGGGAAATTTGATTTTTACCAATACCTCCCTCTCTGTAACACAGAAAATGCCAAAGTCCCACCAAAACTATGTTGCCTTTTGTTTTCAAGAATATTAAAAAGAACAAAGCTCAGAACTGATCTAGAAAAAGAAACCCACTGGTTTGTCAATGCTAAGAATTTGTCAGAGACGAAGGAGTTTTCTTGAAGACCAATCATTTATAGTCTTTAGGCTTATGACAAGGTACAGCCACTAAATGTGTATCTCAGAATATGAGTCAGCTATGTTATGATTTCCCTGAACATATTTTAAAAGATTATGTGATGTTCCATTCATGAAAAATGGGAAAGAACTGAAAGAGGATACATGAGACACAGTTTTACAGTGCTAATTTTAGGTATTTTTTTACTAGACTCTACTCTTTGATATTGGTATGAATAATGCAAAAAGGCAATGCCCTGACAGTTATTTTAGATTCTGCTTTTTACCTTGCTTTAGAGTTGCTGATTATATTCTGATGGCATGGAGAACTGCTGCAGAGAATTTTTAATTCCAACAACTGCTGCTGTTGACCAGCAAGCTTCACAGTAAAAAAAATTAAGTCCCAAGATTTTACTAGTGAAAAATTGTGCAGGTTCATTTATTTCAGTGGCATTAAGCAAATCTTTGCCATCTAAGAATTTTACAGATTATTTAATCTAAAGCTGTATATTACCACCCTTAAATATTTCATTAATGGAAGATGATAATTGCTATCAAGATAAATTATTACATTTCTTTAAAAAACTCTAAATTCTTTAAATGCTTTAGCTAATTTGCAAGTACTGATGAGTTTGTACAATTGGAGGAAAAATCTTTTGAAGAGATACTTTTGCTAAAACCAGAAAAAAAAAACTGTCTAAAAAAGAAGACTAAAATGCAAAGTAAAATACTGTAAAGTCAGTAAATATGTGTTTTTAAGGTTTCTTTGTCTCTAAGGGAAGAATTCTGAAGCAGAATAAAAATTCATGCAATCAGAAGTTACTTGGGGAAAAAAAGGTGAATCCATAAATTTTTTTTGAGAGGAAAATTATTATGATTGAGGAAATAAAATGATAGAATTGTTAGTGCGGAAGTTAAAGAAGATAGGATGCTCCAAAGTATATTTGGAGGAGTTATTGGCTGACTCACATGGTGTCTTGCAGCACAGTTTGATCTCTATAAAAGTTCAGCAGGGAACACCCAGTTAGTTTTGACTCATTGGCACAAGGAAGTGGTCTTCTGATTTAGTGGTATTTTTATCCAGGTTGTCAGTGTGGCTTGTCACTGCTTCCTTGTTACTGTAGCTGACACTCTTCATCATTATTATTTACTAACACCGTGTCAAAAAGCCCTTTTGTGCCTGGCATGGTACAAAGAAGATACTGTCTGTCCTGGGAAGTTTGCAGTTTGTATACTGAGAGGAAAGAAATGGGTGATTTTAGGGTATGTAACTTACCATCCCCAAGTCCTTAATGAATCACCAAAAAAAGCCTGTTTCTCCTCATTAACCACCGAGGGATTCTGCAGTGATGAGCTCTGCTGTAGGACCTACACTGCTGGGAGTGAGGGGAGATGGATGTCCCCCAGGATGTCACAGTGATGAGCCCTGATGGGATGTCACCCCACACTGCTGCTTACATCCTTAACAACTTTATTATATAAAAGACAGTTGCAGACAACATGTCAGAGAATGACTGCAGGGAGAGTAAAGATACATAAAGTAGTATTGTGGAAATGGGTGGGTGTCAGTATAGAGTGTCTAGGCTTTCTCTGAGTAATTCTGAGTACAGACATGAACTCTAAGCGGGCTCTGCTGGACTTCCTTGCACCAACCTTTGATCTCTGTTGTGCTGTAGCATACATTTATAAGCACTGCAGTTTATATTGTATGCATTTTATATGCTGGTAGATCCTTTTGTGCATATTTTTTTGGTTGCTTCAGTTTTCTGTTTGTCTGGGGTATTTTGGTTTTTATTGGGGGTGTTTTTTGTGGGGACTTGTTTGTTTTTTTTCCTTTGAAGGAAAGGTCTCAGCAGAAAAGGTTCTGTAATACAATTTAAAAACTAACAACAAAACAAAAACCAAAAAAACAAAAAACAATAAAAAAGAAGGCCTATATGTCCTTTAGGGCCCTTATGGGATTGGTGACAGCTTGCTTTTGATCAGGAGAGGAAGCCTTGCCTATTTTGAAGATATACAAATACAGGCTCCTGTGTGTCTTGACCTTTACCTAGCATGGTGCTTTGCTCCCAGACAGAGTGGATCTGTGCCTTCTCCAGCTGTTGCAAGCTGGGGTGGAATTTTTGCTGGTGATCCAAAGTCATCTCTGCTGCCTCTGCCTGGGTTACAGACCACAACAGCAGTTACTCTGTGCTACCTGTGAGAAGGAGCAGAATGGTACAAATACAGGCAAGAAGCACATTTCCCATATCCTTATCTGTCTTCAACATGTTTCTCAGTGGACTTCCACTGAATGAGCTGTTGCCGTAGCAATACTGATGACAGAATGAGGAAGAACCTTTTAAGGAAGCAGCTGGCAGCAGCCTGGATTACACCTTCCACATGGAGGATAAGTAGGCTGATTGAAGCTGTCTGTCAAAGCTAGCTAGAGCAGTTTGTTTCACCTGGCTTATTCCACTACAAGTCAGTGTCATATTTTAATGTGAATTAGTTTTTAAAGCTGGAAGCTGAAAGGAATTTTTTTCTTTTCTATTTTCTGTACTGTATGTAGAGATAAATAGAAGGCAGTATTAGGCACTGGTAGAATATGAAGGCTGGTGAGCTATGTAACAATGTCTTACATGTTTACAGTACCTTTTAAACAAGATTCTAGAATGCGCTCTATACTGTGAATATAGAAATAAGTGTAATGAGTTATGATGCTCTAATTGTTCTCGATAGACACACATAAATTTGTATTAGCTTCTATAACAGAACACAGCTTATATATTCAACAGGTTTATTAGTCCTTAAGCTCAAATATTTCAAGAGTCCTTTTTTATGTTGTGGAATACCACTGTTTATAGTGAGAATTGTGAAGCAGGCTAGTGATGGCTGTATCCAGAGCTTTCTGAAAGACTAAAGGGAAAATGGGGTTGATTCAGTTAAGTTTTGGTCACAAAACACCCCCATGGCCCTGAGAGTAATAGCTGTAGTAAGTAGTTCTTGTTCTATCTGATAATTGTGACAGAAGCCTGTCAGTGCAACAAGACTTGCAAGCTCTTTACCAGATTAATACTGCTAGTAGGTAATTTGAGGAGCCCATATTTTGGGGTTTGATAATCTATTAGTAGAAGAAAGTGCTTGACTTCAGGGAGATTGGAAACCGGTTCTCTAGGATTAGTTGTTTTGGAGCACTTCAGAAATACTGGCCAAGGAACATTGATACCGGTCTTGCATTGTGTAATCTTCCTTATGTGCAGCCTAGTCACTCTATTGTACATTTATTTCACTTTACTCATGATTCAGAAAATAGGCAGAAATGCATTGGAGTTCTATTGTTATTTGTGTTTCTTAAATAGGCACTCAGTGCAAGGGGGGAAAATTGCTTGCATGCTGGATGCCTAGTGAGATTTTTGCTAAAACAGATACACAGTGAGCTGATATTATACTAAGAGGGTCATGGTGGTTCAATCTGGAAGTAGGCTCAAGTAATTTGTCTAAATCTGGACTCAGCTAAATTTTGCACATCTCTCCTGATTTACTGCTTTATTTAAGAGTGGCTGTGGGTTGCATTTTTAGTAAGTGAAATAAATAAAAGAATGGGATGTGGAGAACAGAAAAAAAAGTCTTCCTCTCAAGATTAAGTTCTTTTCTTAATAAAGTTTTTGCATTTTTTCACACTTTCACTAGAACATTATAGAAAAACCTCACCATAAAAGATGAAAAGGATGGCATTCAGCATCCTGTTGCTCAAGAGAACACAGTCAAAAAATAAATATTGCCATGAAAGTTTCAAAAATCTTGTTTAGTTTTTGACTATCACAATGATGCTTTGTGTGAAATGCACTTAAGGATATGAAGGAAAGCCTTTTTTACGTGTGTGAAGCCAATAGAGTTAAATCTTGGTCTATCTGATGCCCAGAATCATTAAGAGAAATAGAAATCAAAACTATAGTTATTGAGTCCTCAGTCTTTCATTCATCCAATAACAGAGATTTGGGGTAATTAATTAGTTTACCCAGACAGACACAAGAATAAAATATGAAAGACTCTTACCTATGGAATCTACTTATTGTGGAACAAGTTCTGTCCTGTTTCACTCTTTTTCTTGAGGATGTTGTTAGGCGATATTGATAAAATCAGATGCACGATTTCAAAGTTGGAGCTTTCATATTTCTGCCCTAGCTGTTCTGGTATTGTATCACTCAGAGATATGTGACAAGTAACAGCAGTGAATTGCTCCATCCTCTCTGCTCCGCACCAGTGTCCTCACCTACCGTGCTGTGTCCAGTTCTGGACTGCTCAGCACAAGAGCTGTGGACCTAGTGGAAAGAGCACAACAAAGGGCCACAAAGGTTATTAAGGGACTGCAGCATCTGTCCCATGAGGAAAGGCTGAGACATCTGGGATTGTTCAGCCTGGAGAAGAGAAGGCTCGGGCAAACCTCAGAGTATATAAATACCTGGAGGGAAGGTGTAAAGAGGAATGAGAGGTTTCCAGTGGTGCCCAGTGACAGGACCAGAGGCCATGGGTGCAGACTGAAATAGGAGATTTTGTCTGAACATCAGGAAGCCCTTTGCTGTGAGGGTGACTGAGCACTGGCACAGGCTGTCCAGAGAGGGTGTGAAGGTTTCATGCTTGGCAATATTCAGAAGCATTCTGGACATGGTCCTGCGCAGCCAGCTTTAGCTGGCCCTGCTTGAGTGGAGTGCAGGAACAGATGACCTCCAGAGGTCCCCAGCAGCCTCAGCCAGCCTGTGATTTACATTTTTTGCATAAGGCTCTGTAGAAAGCTCTAACAGATGACATTTGGTAACTAAAAACCAGATACACCAATGGGTTTCCTGCACAAGTTTCAAGACTAGAATTAGTTCTTATACAGCTTTTGATTTTCATACACAAGGTGTAATTATTCCTAATTTTTGATCACTCCAGTTGGATAAAAAATAGAGAAAATGCACAAAATACTGTGGTGCTCGAGCCCAATAAGGATAAGCCAACCAACCAAATAAAAATACTTGTACTATCTGTCACAAAAAGCAGAATAATACAGAAGAAATTTATGTAAATGAAGTTTCAGGATAGGCATAAGAATTATTCAGACACCAAAGGACTTGATAATAGACCAACATAAACAGAAGCATCTGTCTTTCTGAAGTGCTGGCTGATTAAGAAAATTACTGCATGTGTTTAACTAAGCTTTTCTACTAACCTTAGGTTAGTGGTGAGGATTAGAGGCTTTGTATTTTTTTGATGGAGAATTTTTAATTTCATCTTTGTGGAAAGGCACCTAAACAACCCTTTCATTTACATGCTGGGTTAGAATATTATGTGTAGATCTGGAAGGTGAAATGTGTAAGTTGCTGTAACTAATGGGGAGAAGGGATTGAACAAAAACTGTTGGAGGGCTTCTTTGCCTCCTGCTGATCCACCTGTGTAGAGAGGATTCACTAAGCACTGAAGTCAGTGGGGTTTAGTGTCACTTGGCATTACTGAAGCAGCTATTGCATTGTGCAGAGGAGAATTTTTTTCAGAAGACAACTCCTTTTCTGCAGCTCCCACTGTTTTCTAGAGGAAATACAGGTGTTCGGCAACTTCTCCGAATGAAGTTGCTGGATTCTTGCAAGCTTTACACAAACACAAAAAGGCATAAGCTCGTCAACATTTTTAGAATAAAGTATGTGCTGGGTTTGGCTAGGATAGGGTTAACTTCTTCACAGTAGCTGATATGGAGCTCAACTTGGGATTCTGTGTTGATAATACAGAGATGTTTTCGCTGCTGCTGAGCCTTGCTTACACAGAGCCAAGGCTGTTCTGCTCCTCACTCCACCAGTGAGGAGGCTGGGGGTGCACAAGGAATTGGGAGGGGACACAGCCAGGACAGCTGGCCCCAACTGACCTAAGGGATATTCCATAAAATGTGGTGCCATGCTGAGCATATACACCTGGGGAAGAGGAAGTCAGTCAGTCAGTCAGTCTTCCCAAGTACCCACATAATGGAGCCCTGCTCTCCCCGGGGGTGGGTGAACACCTGCCTGCCCATGGGAAGTGCTGAATGAATTCCTTATTTTGCTTTGTTTGGGTGCACAGCTTTTGCTTTCACTATTAAACTGTCTTTATCTCCACCCACAAGTTTTCTCTGTTACTCTTCTGATTCCTCCCCCATCCCCACGGGGGGAGTGAGTGAGCAGCTGTGCGGGGCTTAGTTGCCGAGAGGGTTTAAACAACAACAAAGAGCATCAATAAAAGTTGTGGGGAGTAGACTGCTGTAATATTACATGCACTTTAAAAATTCCTTTCATGACTGAACTGAACAAACTATGAGGAGGTAAGAAATAGTCCTATCCCAAAATCCACTTGCTGAGTCTGTGTTGCAACCTGTGCTTACAAAGAAGTTATGCACCATGGGCTACCTTAGCTTTGAGAAACCCACGGTTTGCCAGTGTAACACTGAGCATTTACTCCTTGGGAAATACATTCTTTGCTTCATGTGTGAAGCAGCCTGGCACACAAGTGGGAATAGCACTAGAGAGCCCAGCAGGCTGCTGCCACAGAGCAAGCTGAATGAATGTCACATTTCTCTTTTGTTGTTCCTGTAGTCCGACAATGACCAGAACAGAAAAGAGCTTGTTGAGTGAATTCCAAATTTTAGCAAGCTATTCCCTTGCCTTGGAGTTTTCTGATGGTGGGTAGAAGGAACCAAACAAACTTGCAGAGAAATTATTTCATAAGTTCATATGGAAGTTTCATAAATATTTTTACAGGAAAAGACCCTTTGAATAATGTGATTTCTCTCACTTAATACCATTCCATCCAGGAAATAGTAGAGGATATAGTGTATCCATGGCATTGGAGTACTGTAACATACCAGATGCATTTCAGATGTACGATCAGAACTGATCTTGCATTCTTTCTCCATGCACCTGGATGCTTCCCACAAAGCAATATAATGAGAAAGCTTAATCCTCAGAGACTTGGTTGAGCAAACTCACTTGAGAAATTCCTTTACACCAGTTTAAAAAGTTTACAATCTGTGGCTTTTCCCTTCTCTACCTTCTCTTGGAAAAAAAGAGATCCATTAGAGCAAATCAATCTGTAAATTTCAGTATCTTCAGTGCTTAATGTTTTTATCTTCTGTCGGGGTTGTATTTATAAGCAAAGCAATTTAAATACAATATCAAGTAAGCCCAGGTGGAGATCCTTCCCAGGCCAGTGTTCAGGAGACAAAGAAAGGTACTTGCATCTCTGGAAGGTGGTTCAAAGTCTTAGACTCTTTTCTTGTTTGTTGTTCTCCTCTATAACAATTGCTATTTTGCTTCAGCAACAGAATTTTCAATTTAACAGGCACACAGACGTGATTTGGAAGCTCTAAGTCACTACTGTCACCTCCTTAGCTGTTTAAGGAACCAGCACTTCCCTCCTCTAACTTTAATGGATTACTCTAGAAAAGAGTGAAAGTCATCCACAAAGAGCAGCAGAGAGAGCAATTACTGAAATTTTTATCAAAGAAAGTTTTCAGAGCTCTTTTTGTCAGTTTAGCAAGTTGTCTGTAAAGCTGAGACCTTTCTTTAATTTTACCGCTTTTTTAAAAGGCTTTGCTTTATGTATCTACCTTCATATGTATGAGATTTGTTGAAGAGCACCGTGTTCATTTCAGGGCAAGGTTTGCTCCATAGTCATGTGTTAAGCAGGGAATAATAATCAACCTTACCATTTCCAAAGGAGCAGCAGGATGGAAAATTTCTTTATTTCAACCAAATTACCTATTCCTTTAAGGGATCAGGAATTTACTGAAATCTTGAAGGAACTACAGCTTTTTTTGTTCAAGACAACCCAGAGAAGAAGGAATTGCCTTTTGCCTAGCCTTATTAGTTGTGCAAAAACATCAGGGTTCCTGGGCCCTGCATCTGTAATGCAGCCAGGGACTGATTTTTTCAGCCTATGCAATGGATTTTTCATATGTCTTCATGGTTCCTTGAGGCCAGAATGCATTCTTCCCTAAAATTTCTATAGTCTGCATCTTTCATCTGGACAGTTTGGATTATAGGTGAATAGCTGTTGTTGATAACTCTTCAAAGTGAGAAAGTCAACAAAGTACACGAACAGAAATAATGTTCCAGGAAGGACCTATGTGAGAAAAAGAAAAGGATCAAATTCTGTCAAAGAAAAGGAACAATTAGTTCAAATACATCAAGGAATATCACAGTCCCTTTTTAAAGGCAACACACAATTTGGAAAAAAAAAATAATCAGTGAAAAGGGATCTTTTTTTGCATCTCCCCAGTTCCTTTTGTCAATCGTGTGTGTGTATATGTGCTGTTCTTTTGTATGTATCGGTATGTGTTTGAATATTAGCATGTTTAAATACATACATCTGTATCCACACTATTCTCTTTCAAGTTATGAAAGTGTTTGCTGTGAAAACCCATAAAACTGAAGCCATGGACTGATTTTATAGGGAAAATATATTCTACTAAAGGGTCATAATTTATACAGAGACCTCAATACTCGAACAGTTGTAGTGATATTTTCAGGTGGAATGTGTGCCATTGCATCACATCAGTGATTCCAATAAATAAATGCAAATAAAGCTTATTATCAACCTTACACTCTTAGCTCAGACTTTTAATGTAGAGGCTTCATAGCAGTTGAAGGATTAGCTTCTTTTTCACTAAGCATAAATTACAGGTTTTCATCAAGCCATTTTTATGTGGCAAAATTTACTTTTAAGTTTAAAGATGGATCTTCTCTGAGTGTGAGTTTAAATATTGTCATAGCAACCTTCATACTTCGTTGCTTTCTGTTGCAACAATCATTTCATTAGGAATTAAAATTAATTTTAAATAGTTTTGTTTAAAGGAACACTAAGAATTCTAACAAGCCAAAAGATTTTCTAATAGCTTGTAGTCTGGTTGTGTTTTTCATGAATTAAAAATAGAACTCTGAAAGCATAGTGGTACCTACTGCCCAAACAATGTATGACACTGATAATGTCTTACTCCCTATCATAAAAATATAGACTAGACAGAATTATATATTATATAGACAGAATTTCAGCGAACAGTTAAGAAATGAAGAAGCATACAGAATTAAAAAAAAAAACAAAACAACAAAAACCCTAAACAGATTTGTAGTATATTGAGAAAAAGGGTTTGCCTTTAAGATGGTAACCTCATTTTATATGAATATTGATTCTTGTTCTGCACCATGTTCTACATGTGGTAAAACCCTTTTTAAATTATAAATTACCAATTGGGTGGGCAATGAGTCAAGAACTCTCATTTTCTACTACTGAATGCCTTGGTAATTGATCAAGATGTCGTCGTTTGAGACACTGTGTGTTTGATCTCCATTTGTGTTCTGTGGCTCAACCTTAGAGAGTTTAGATCTTGGCATAATAGTTACAGTATGAGAATCAAATGCATGTACACATGTATATAAACATATTTACATAGTATATAAAATATGTGTAAATACGTATATTTTCATTATGTAAAAAAATGTAATCTCAATGTTGTTATCATCCCAAGTCTTTTATGTCTTCCCATCTTGATTTTGTGTTCTTGAATTAGGCCTCTTATCTTCATTGTGCTGGTTTGCTGTGTCTTCTCTTGTAAAATGTAGTATTTTTGAGGATCGAAAGGTATTGCTTCCTTTCTGGAGCTCTACCTGGCTGAATTTCTTAGATATCACTACTCAGAAAGAGTTACACTGTGAGCTCTGTACAGTGGGTGCAGTTATGAAGATTGTTTAGACAGCAAAGCTATGGAGTGTATTCTCTTTCACTATCTAATGAATTTCTAATGACTATCCATAGTCATTTAAAGAGATCATTTCCTTACTAAGATAATCTCCTTTTATGTACCCATATTTTTGTTACAGAAGCCATTATTGTGCTTTTCATGTCTCAACCTGCTTCCACCTTTTTGAAAGGCTCTTTGATTTTGCTGCTCCCTTTTCTTGATTTTATGTGACACTCTGTACCTGAGCACTTTTGGCAATTCTTGAGCAAGCTTTCCCTGTCTGCAGAGAGACTGTTTTGGCTCATCTTACTTCCACAGTGCAGCTGGGCATGCTAGATTGAATTTTTCTGCTTCATACATGCCAGCTGCCAGACCTTAATCTCTTTCTAAAACCAAGAATTATCAAACTCCTCAACTTTTCCTCTCATTACAGTAGCTTGAGGCCCATATGGCAGATTTACATAGGAAGAAAAAACAAAGCAATTCTGCAATTATCCTCAAAGCAAAGGCTTCTGTGTTGAATCAGACAGTCCCACTGCACAGATTTTAGTGGAGCGGTCTCATGTGTCTTTTTGACAAAGAGATAGATTAAACTGGGCACTGAGAGCACTGAATTTTAATCTGGATTTCAGCATTGGCAGCCTCTCTGTCCTATGGCTAGTAATTTCTCCATTTGCATTTTAGATTGCAAGGCAAGGCCTCCAGAATGAGGACTCTTTCCCTGTCTTGCTAAATTTGCACAGTGCTGCTACAGGAGGCTGCAAACCTTCAGCATTGTTGCATCAGAAGTTTCCTTCGGTCACTGACATCATATTTGTGATCTGAAACAGTCTTAGCTGCTTCCATGTATTAGAGGACCTTGCAAACATTTATAGCTCAGCTCTTGAGTTTTCATTTACTCTGTTTCACAGTGAAAGGATTAGGGATGAGAAAGCCTTCAAGCTGAAGTTATATAATGACTACACTCTGTCCCCTAGAAGGACGTGGTATCCTTGATTTGAGGTGAGGCTGCAGCAAACCAACAAGTTGTTCTGCTTCTGAGAGATGCGAGATGACAGATAACACTTTAAATGCATATGTTGTTATTACGCTAGACTGAGTTAAGGTAGCAGAGGTGGCAGGAGTATAGAATCACTGAATTCTAATCTGGATTGCTGGGGAAACATGTTAATTGTAAAACTGCATTGCATTGTTGCTTCTTCAACAATACACAAATTACAAATTCTGTTCTGAGGTTGGCTTCTGCAACAGCAGGAAATCAGAAATATGAAGGTGTGACTAGTTCAGCACTGTTAATAATAGTGTAATGGCAAAAGTGCATTTCTCTCCAGCAGTCTCCCTGAAGCACCTTGGACAAATTGTATTAGTACTTTGACCTGATTAATTAAAATAATGGGTAAGATTTTCCCCTGGATCCTCCTCACTATTACTGAAAATCTGAACTTGACGTGACTCATAGATGGAACTGATGGAAAAGCCAGGAGAAAAGGATTGTCTTAGTAAAGCACATATTTTGCTATTTGTATCAAACATTTGTCAGTGGGAAGATGAGAGAGGAAAAAAGAGTGAACTGAAAGTAAAATAGATGTAGAACACACCATTTTTCTTTAAATGCTTTGTTTTGTCTTTGTTCTTTTGATTACTGAATTATATCCAAACGTTTTTCTTTCAGAATCAGAAATACAGGCCATCGATCCCTAAACAAGATTGTTTCCTAGTCTTCTGATTGTATACTTTTTTGTTAAAGCAGCCCCTATTAAGCAAGGTATTGATCCTGGTGAAATCATAGGGTCGGGAGGGGGAAGTCAATAGTGATTGTTGCTGTCCTCTTTTTGTTGTTTCTGCTTTGCAATTCCACCTTGAAAGTCACTCAGCAGGCCCTTCCTGAGAGCTCAGTTGCTAATATGAGGTAAATAATGGGAAATAGTGTAACTAAATGACCAAATACTACTTGGTGTTGAAATTGTGAAGCAGTTTATGTGGTGGTGGTGTTCATCTTGGCCAGCTGCCATTGTTTCAGCAGTCAGCTGCATCCCCAAAGTTGCACTGTTTTATCCAGCCACAATTCCATGTGTTACGCTGATGTACGGTGACAATCCAACAGGTGCTTGCACTCACATAGTTCATTCAGTAATGTAGCTAAAGATATGAGGAACAGATCATTAACTGCATTGGGCTCAAGGACAAAGGGGGAAAAATACAGTATAAGTGAGACTTGTTGAAAAATGTAATTAAACATTGCAGAATTTTCAGAATATGGTGATAAAAGTCCCCTTAGCCAACCATTTTCATCCCTTTATCTAAATAAGAAGACAAAAGTAAATCACTTACTGCCTGTTTCATGTGCAAAATCAGGGTCAGAGGCAATTCTGTGAGCCTGAAATCTACTGAGATGGAGAACAGGCCTTCTATGATTGTGCAACTTCAGTAACTTCAATTAGAAACAACAAATGTTTGGATTTGTTTACTAGAGAAACATACAAATTATTTATTTATTATATTTATTTACTGCAGAAAGAAAATTTTCAGAATGAATGAGAGTGTTTAGAAAAAAGTGCCATTTTCTCTTTTTGGCTACATTCTGATCACACTCCCTTTCTTTTCTCTGGTTCTATTTTTCCTATTTTCCAGTAAAATGTGATATGCGTTTCTAAAGTTTCAGCACTCCTAAGTTAAGGAAACTTAGTTAAGCACTCCTATAAGGGCAACATGGAGTTACTCATGACATTCTGTATAAAAACCTTCATACTTGGAGAGCCATAACCATAATTTTGGTGCTTGTGGGGGTCTTTTTGCGTGTGCACTTAAGAATAAAATGTAGAAAACCCACAAACCTGTTTATTGGCACTGTTGCATTGCTTCACCTCAGTCCCAATTAACCTTCAGTTTATGTGAAGCAGCAGGCACTGTGTCCTTGTTTGCAAGTTCTGCAAGTTTTATGTAAGCTGTACCATGACCTTACTACCTAATAAAAATATGTATTTAAAAATAGACAGAAAAGTCAGAAAGGAGAAGGAGCTTCAGAGTGGCAATACTACTTGACATCACATGTCCTTTTCTTCCCTAGTTCTCCTTGTTCCCTACCTATGTGGTTGATAAATAATCCTGTATTGCTTGTCTCTTGCATGAAAAGGCTCATTTGTACCTGCAGCTAAGGAATGGTTTTATTTTTTGTATGATCCTGTGTCAGGAGTCCTTGAGATATCTCCGTACCCTTATATTTCAATTATTTTGTGAAATGTTGGGTATACTCATCTTGTGTAGGACTTCAGGAGGAAAGGGAGCTCTTTTGACATGTGGGAAGCAGCAGTTAGTGTTGCAAACTGTTCCCAGTACCTGGATGCTGTGGAGCAAGGAAGAAATGTAGGTTAAAATGGCTGGGCTGCTGCCTCTCTCCTTCCAGTGGCCTTGGGAACACCTGGTGGATGCAGCCTTACAGGGAGTTTGTATGTCACGTTCCCTGGTTTTTAAGCATGGTGTAAAACAGCTTTTTACTAGTGACTTCCACTGGGAATAGCTTTTTTAGGGAATTTAAATGGTGAAGAGGAACCGCATAGCAAGTTTTACACATCTGAAAAATTAGAGAACAGGGCAGATATTCTTTCAATTAGGATTTTGCAACTAATAGTGTGTTCTGTCAAAAAAATTTGCTTGTGGCTGTTGGAGTTGGAGCATGTATTGAGGAATTTCACCTCTAAAGAAGCAAATATTCTTGGATAAAAATCAATGGAATCACAGGGATCTGGTTCTGCACTGGTGCAGGAGCAGATGGACAGGAGATAAATGCTACCTCTACAGGGTTTGCTGGTGAATGGATGTTCTGAGTGGCCAGTGTTTATTGCTGGGATTGTACCTAACTCTCAGCCATTTGTCTGGCTGAGTCACACCAATAGGAAGCAGGAAGATGCTTCCTTGATTTAAGGGCATTGAAAGTCTGTAATAAAGGGCTTGGCATAAAAATGTTACTGCAGCAGCCTAGAGAAGGTTCAGCACAGTGCCTAAAAGTGTGTCTTCCGTGGCTTGTAAATCCTCTCTCAATTATGCTATTTGATCCATTGTGGAGGCCGGACTTTGGTGAGTACTTAGCTCACTTTGGCGAATGGCCAGTGTCCATACAGGGTGATAAACCAGTCTGCTCCTTCACCACTCAAAAACCTGCTGACAGGTAGCAGCAAAATGGCCTCAGATGCCAAGCAAGAACTGACACCACTCTAATAAGCTGAAGGAGGGATTCATGATTCACATCCAAGGTCTTATTGTATCTTGCTTTCTTCTCTAACACGATGCAGGAGTCTGGCTGCTGAGCCTCAATATCAAGTACTGCAGAATAGCACAAAACTCTTCTCATTTGCTTTTTGGGCAAAAGACCTGCTCCTCTCCCAGATGCACCAAGGGCAACATGGAGTTACCCAGCTGATGGCAAATGCTGTGCATCTGCAGACATACCTCTTTGTCAGGAAAGAAACATCACCTTAGCACAAATTACTGTACTTGAAATCTAATTCCAGCCTAAATTGCTTTATACTGGCTTGTGTTGGCAGCAGGCTCAGGGAGGTATCTTGAGATAAGTAAAAAAACCCAAACAGAAGAAACCTCAGACACAAGCACGCCAACAACAACAAATCCAACACAAAGCACCCAAAAAATCCCTGAAACAAAACAAGAAACCCTGAAAAAATGAAAACCAACCAAACAAAACCCAGCAAAAGCAGGTTTCCACACTGACTGCACACTAAAGACAGCGTAGAACCAAATTGAGACTGATTTCCCCATTGTAAGATCTAGACATTGACTTAAAAATTCTGCAGATTTGGTGTCTTCTACAGTACTAGTTAGGGTTCTTCCATAAGAAAGTAGTTATTGGGATAATACTTGGGCTCACAGCATAAAAAAAATCTGACAAAAGGGCATAGCAGATGATGTTAGTAGAAAAATCCCCACTTGCTAGTCTGCTATAATAAAGATTTGTTTAATGTTTATGTTCTAAAGACTAGTTATCTGTAATAATATGTTGTATTTAGATCAAAGGCTTTTGTTTAATTAGTTTTACATTAAAGGAAGAGAAAGTCTCTTAATTGCAGCTGTTCAGGTAACTGAATATGGGAGCAGATACCCTGATATAAATGACCACATAGTAGAGCAGCTGGTATGCTATAAGATATATAAATAAATGAAAAATAAAAACAGAAAAAGAAATATATGGAAGTATCTAAAATAAACTACATATGTATTTTTCATATTTCAGGGTATTTTTTTCCTGTCTAGGTTGACAGTGATTCATGTTCTTGAATCTGGATTTAATTTTACGCTTATTCATATATAGTGTAACTACTATTTTACCTGAACTGAATTTTTTTTTTGTCTGGCTGCATTTCAGATATACATGGAACTTTAAATGCCATGTGCATATCTGTTTATTGGATTTTCATCCAATTTGGAGTGGAAGATACCTTGGGTTTCTTATAAACTCAGTTTCCACTAAAAATGAAATCGATATCATACATGGTGTACAAATTCAGTCTTATTCCTAGCTGTTTATCCACAAGAGTTTTGTTTTGCCCCCTTTTTTTCCTTCCAATTGACAAACCTTCTTTCACAAATACCTCCGTTTTCTGAAAAGACTCTAAGCCTTGTTTTAATACCTTCTGAGGAGACAGTTTATCCTCCTTTGGAGTTTTAGCTCATCCCATTATTTTTCTGGTGATCTTTTCTTGTCTCATAGCCTAATAGCATAGTGCTTTTCCATTTGTTCCATCTCTTTCCACAAGAGTGCCACCTTGTAACCTCCTAGCCGGTGCCACCTTTCCTCCAGTGCCAGTATCAGTGCCCATCCAAGCTGTATAAGCTCTCAGGACTCCAGGTCAGCAGGTAGGTGGGTTACCAAGCCATGAAGTTGACAAACCTGCCTGTTTGTGACAGCCTTTTCACAGAAACTGCCACCAAGTGATTCTGTCACAAAAGCTGCTTTCTACATGGACCATACTAAGGGCTCATAAGGCTCATTAGACTGTCCACTGACTCCTGACATAAAATGTATTCTGAGATGCAATTAAAGCCTTCATTTAAGGACTTTGCCTATTTTAAGACCTCAGTTATTTCTCTCCTTCATTCACAAGGGAGCATTCAACAGTCTCATCAAAGGACAGGGTGTGAAATTGTATTGCTGTGCTAATCTAGCTTATGGGACTACAGCAGCTCAAGGCCACTGTGGTGTTTTTAAACTGTTTTTATTTCCCTCGCAGGTTATGTCTTTAAGCAAATCTGTTTTTGCTGTGCTGAAATGGACCACAGCAGGTGTCAGAATGCAGTGCCAGGATTACCCCTTACACTGTGTGCTAGGTGGCATTGTGCGGCCATCAGGGTTATACTTCTACTCCTTGCATTCTGCTTTACAGTGGCATTTTGATGTCTTTCCCCTGGCTTCCTCTTTTTTTATCATCCTCTTTCACCATCATCTTTTTTCCAAGAACACTTGATCTTTTGCTTGGCTCAGCCTCTCTGGTTTTCTGTAATAGTTGCCCTGTATGGGGTATCAAACTGAATCCCACTCATTGTCTACCTCTAAAGAGAAAGGTGTGATGTTTCTGTAAAGTCCCTCTACTTTTTATTTCTCCTCTGTGTCAAGTATGATTTATTGACTGGCCAAGATGCTATTTTAAGCATGCAGAATACACATAATAGATGTTTGTAGCAGAGGTTATTCTCACTGCTGTTGGGGGTCACTAATGCTGGGGTCATGGGCACAACAACAAGAAAAAGAAGAGCATGGTTATGACTCTGGGGCTTTTGTGCATTTAGTTCAGTGTATGGGTTATAGTGACCCAAAGGTGAACAGAATCCTGGAAGTTAAACCAAGGTCTGCCAGCCAGCAAAATATCAATGTGCAGTTAGAGGCTGCTCACCAACCAAATTGTTTCCCATGTCCTGTTAAATGTCACAGTCATTAGAACAAAAATACAGGATTAAGAGCAGTGATGATGAGGTCTGCGCGTCTGTCTGCACTCTGAATAGCTCAGTGTCTTATCTTCCCACCTGTAGTGCTCAAGTTCTGTGCACAGCACATATACTGTGAACTGAAGAACAAAATATGGAGAAAGATTGCCACAGATGTCTCACATAAAAATGTACTAATCAAAATGTGAAATGGCTGTAGATATAAGGTCAGCATTATTTCCTTGGTCTCAAAAGCAAGGAGAATTGCTCAGAGTAGGTACCCTGAACTGGAATTTAAAGCTGTAGGAAGTACTGTGAACTGGAAGTTACCAGCACAATCTAGTTTGACAGGGAGGGTCTTACCTAGAGCATGAACACACATGAACATCCCTACAGAAGGGATGGCTGGCTGACTGGGTGAGAGAATATTCATGCTTGCTTTTATTCAGGAAGGTATAGAAAGGGAAGGCTGCTCTGAAGAATTCTTCTTTGGCCACTATGTTTTCAATCAAATCTTTTTCCCAGTTATGCAATCTCATGAGAGGGCAGGGCAGGGACTGTATCTGTTACTGGGGGACAGGCTCATCTGATTTAGATTGTCTCAAACTGAAAACAGTTAGAGAATTTAATATATCCTAAAAAACCCCAAACACACAAAGCAATATTTTAATCTTTTCTGAATTCTGTCAACTGATTAAAAAGTGGTATTTTGAGTTTCATGGTCAAGGAAAGAATAATTGAATGTGCTTTTTAAACCTCTCACATTTTTCTTTTTTGTCATCTAGTAAGAAATAATCTAAATGACATTTAGATGTTGTAACACGCAAACTGTTTTTTAAATCAATGGATTTGGTTTTGATATTTTAAAAATTGACATAATTTTTTAGGTATTCATGACACTTTTCCTGTGGGAGAAGACTTGCTACGTATTAAACTTTTTTTTTGAGCAGTGGGTAAAATGGAATACAGGCTTGGCAAGCATTTCTTCAAGCTGGCGTATGTTGAACAGAGGATGCCAAGGTACAAGTAGCCAAATTAATTAATATTGCTTCCTGGATGCTATTGGAAACATTTTGTGTCCATCCTTTTATGCTGACTTTTCCATAACCATTCCCTCACTCCAATCTCACGAAGACACTTGAACCTTTTCTTGCAAAGCAAAGGAGGAAGCATAAAGAGAAAAGTAAAGCAAGATTATGCCCAGAATTTTACATTCGGCGTCAGCTTTTGGCATATTCTTGAGTGTATGGAGTCAATGAATCACAATATAGTCAATCAAGCAGTCAAAACAGGACTTTGAACCTTTCCTGAGATGGAATCAGTAGCAAAAGCTCATATTCAAGGGGTTGGAGAAATCTATTTCAATAGCAACAATTTTTTGGTCTCCTGAAACTCAGTGCTGAATTAATGTTCAAGTTATTATTGGAATTTAATTTTACTGGTTGTTTTCCATAACAGACAGTTATGAATTCGTAATAATTCAATTATTGAGTTAAATAATATAGTCCAGGATGAGATTTTCAATAATGACAAGACAACCATCAGCAAAGTAGACTCTGCTCTGAGTTTTCTCCACCATAAAACCACAGTGGTTTACAACATAGGCCTTTGCAGAGGATACACAGCAACTGCCCATTACCAGGTCTGGTACTTGAAGGCAAACAGATTTTCTGCCTTCTCTGACTTCCCCTCAATGAAAATAAAAACAAAACCAAAAAACCACCCCAAAACAAACAATCCACAAAAAACCAAAAAATGCAACAAAACCCCCAAAGCCTACCCAATTTATTTGAAAACCAAGTAATTCAACAACTAGATTTTCAGAAATGCTAGATCTGCAAAGTAACCTCTTTTCTTGGTGTCATTTTTATCACTTGCAGCAGATTTTAGCCGTTTACTTTCCTGAAGATGATTCAAAAATATTCAACAGTATTTCAGCAACTCAAGTTTAAATGCCTTTTTTTTTTAATGTGCTATTAATTTTGCTTTTAATTACTTTAAAGGAAATGCTTGGGTTCAATGATCCTGATATCAAAATAAATTCAAAGAGTAGTACTTCTAAATGCTTTTCCAATTTATTTCTGCTCAGACTTTGGGGATGAGCCATTTTAAGATGCTGATTTGATCCTCTCTGTGATCTGACGCTTTCTCTAGTAATAGCAAGACTAAGATTTTTCTGTTCTTTACTAAGGATTCTCGTCACCTAATGAGTTTTGGTCACAGCTATTTGGAGATTAAAGACTTCTCATGTGGTTTCTCAGTACTGAGTGAATCAGTTTGCTGCTAGATTTTTTCTTCTTTTCCTTCTAGACTTTAATTGGTACTATATCTAAAGGTGTGCAGGGACTGCATTTCCTATAGTGCCACTTCCACCTTCCTCCCAAGTTTGCATGTAGTTACGCTTTAAATAGGCATGATGTGTCTATATGTTCACACTGCTTTATTTCATCCTCTTCCATGCTGCAATGAAAATTAGGCTTCTTCATTTGAGAGAAAATGAAAAGTAAATATCTTCTTCTATGCATTTTTCAAACTTGAGTTGCCAAAACCTCTATTCAGCCCTTTATTAGATTTGGGTTTGTGCATTTAGGGGAGGTGTTAAGCTTGGGTTTAAATGGATTCACGTAGGTGATGTGTTTAGTCAAATGTTGTGTCCTAGTGTCATTTTAGATGAGCAGCTTGCTTGTGTGACAGGCTGTGGAGGAAGTACACGGTAGTGACAGCTGAGAAATGTTTCTGCCTTGGGGCACATTGCAGTCTAACAGCTTCTGTGACTTAATGCCCAAGCCACAACTCTCACTATGAAATCCACCTTGACTTCTCAAGAAATTAAATACTAGATTCAAATGTGGATTATTATGTTGGCTTCTGACGTTTATACTTGCAGGAGATTGCCTTATCTGAGTTTGTTGAGTTTTTGGGGGTTTTGTGGCTTTGGAGTTTTGCTTCTTTGCTTCCACCTCACAATCTTTCTCTGCTTTCTGTGGACAACCAGGAATGAGGAGAAAGCCTGTTATGGTAGCTCGTGTTTTACAACTTGCCTTCCCCTGCATCTCTAATATTTTTCTAAGATCTGACTCTTACAGTTTCTGGTGAGTCAATACTGATCTCATAATAAATTTAGGAAGTGTTGAATCTTTAGAATTAGGTTTATGGGACTAATTCAGGATTTATTTCCCTCTCACATAGATTCTGGTCAGTCGTAATTTCTTATCTCTCTAAGCTTTTTCCCCAACTGATTCTGTGATTTAAAATAACAGTGTTGTGGTAAGAGGCCCACAAGTGCCTAATTAGCCTGTATGCCAGAAGAGCATTGCATTGATAATTAAATATGTCAGCTTAAAGCAGTAGGCGTGACTTAAACACATTAAACAGCCATGAAGTGATTTGAGCTGCCCACTGCACATGAAAGGAGTGCGAAGAAATCTTTCCTTCAGGCCATTCAAATTCTTTATGATTGTTATTTCTGAGGGTTCTTCTGCCATATATTCCTGCTTGCTACATCAGCAGTTCTTGAGTCCAGCAACGTCAGTTTGCGCTAGTTACCAGTTTAAGGTTTGCTGATGAACTGTTTCTGTAAATTCATTCTCCTTATATAACAGAGGACACAAATATCTGAATATTATGAATTTTCTAGAAACATGGAGATGCAATCACAGACAACTCTCTGGCCTTCTCTCTAGGAAAAAAAAAAGTAAATATCTAATGTGTAATAAAGTTGTCTTGGTCCATTAAAGACCCAAAGTGAAATAATCTGATTTGCTTAAGCTTGGGAAATACCGACATAAATTGCATAACAGAAGCATATGGCATCATTTTTAAAACAGAAATTGCTAGTAAACACCTCCTTTATAGTTGCTGCACTGATGTAGCACTGTGGGAATGAGTTTCAGCTCTGTTTCTTTTGTTTGGTCCTGCATCTCAGTGTGCAAATAGGATTTGTGCTCAATGAGATTCCAACACAATGAAATTCATAGAATTGCAGAAAATTGACTCTTAGGAGAGATGCCCAGAGAGCTGCAATCCAGCCTGCTGCTCAGCACAGGTCCAGATTCAGGTTGCTCGGGGCCTTTTTCTAATGAAGTTTTGACTACCTCCAGGCATTTTTAGGTAGGTTATTCAGCATTGCTGGGTTTTAGGGAGAGTATTTCTCTGAAAAACTAAACCTACAGTGGGAGAGCTCCATAATCATTCCCTGTACCAAGTCTGCTCAAGAGTAAACCATAAGGAAAATAATTTTTCCTTAGAAATTAAGCTGGTCTTACTACAGTGTTATACTTCTGGGCATCCAGGGTTGAGCAATGCAGAAGTTGTTACACCTGGATTCCTCTGTGGTGGTCAAAGAGTGAATGTTTGCTAAGGTGCCGTGAGAAGCACTGTCACCAGTGTGCCCAGTGACCACAGCAGGGCTGACCAGAGCCTGAGGCTCGGTGCTCCGTGGGGCCACATCCACGTCTGAACCCCTGCAGGAAAGCCCCCCTCCTGGCTACCATGTCTGTGCCCAAACGTTTCACATTCAGGCATTACCAAGTTTACATCTTACACCATAGTCATGCCACAGATTGCACACTTTAGCTGGCAAAAAGCAATCCTGTTATCACAGCAAACTTAACTGATGATATAGCAAGTGGTTGGTTTAAACTGACATAATTTGTTCCTTTCTTTTTCCCCAAATTTTGCTGGTGCATGATTCTAGCTTTTAAGAATTTTCTCTCTATAGTCCTCTGATTTTTACCTCTTGAACCTGCATTGCTTTCTATTTGTGACATGAAAATTAGTTGCCATGGAAATGATTGCAGCAGGAACAGAGGATCTCTTGAACGGGGGACTTAAAAAAGATTGCATATATAAGCAGATGGGCTTAGCAGTTAGCAAAGAAGAAATATCACCTAAAATCTAAGGTGTAAGGGGCAGGGGGGCTTGTTTTAAAAAACTCTTGCCTAGATTTTCATTTTTATCACTGCATCATCTTAAACTTTTGCTGATTTCCTGGAGCACTGTTTGCCTGTGGGCTTTACCTGACATCCTGATTTACATGAAAGCATATCCTTCTCTCTGTGGTGACTGAGTACCAACTTAGCGAGACACACGATAGAATGAGTTGCAGCAGGTAAGCAAAAGCTCCTCTCCAGAGGGGTCAGGTGTAAGAAAACAGGTTCAGAGGGTTCCTTTGCTGGTCCAAAAAATGATGCAGCCCACATTCCCCAAATTCTGTGCAACAAGAGCATCTGTCTGATGAGCAGGGTGACAGCAGCCTGGAGGGCTGGTTCTGCTTAGCTATGGTTGCAATGCTTTCTTGTCTTGATAAGGATCTGACTTGAGATATTTCTAGGCTAATTCTTTTGATTGGGATAAGAATGAAAGAAAATTCATGGTGAGACTGTCAGGCTTTCACTGGGATGCCTTTCATTCACAGCACTGACACAAAGATTCTCCTAGATTCATTGGAAAAATCAAATGCAGTTTTCATTATGGAGGCTTACAGTCTTTCTATCCACATATCTCTAACCATAGTGATGGGAAACTGACAGTCTCTTCGCATATGATGTTAGGCAGAATGCTCAGTAGATTCAGCTGTGGTGTGATTGGTGATAAGGACAATTTCAGGGAGAAGTCAACTAAATTTCATGTAATGTAGGGGACAGTATTTAGGTCTGTAATATTTTCACCTAGGTATAGTGCTAGTCTGGACATTTTAAAAGGGTATTTACAGATGCCCATTTTGTTTGTCACTGTAGGGAAAAACAAGAATGAGATCTGCGTGTTCGCACAGTGAGAATGTTGAAAGGCACTATCACTTCTTGCTAGCACTCAGAACACTGGTCCTCTGCAAGGTGACTGAAGGCATCACATGCAGCCTGCTTTGAGTTCTTATTAGAAACAAACCCTGTTTCACCATATCTTTTGAATAAGGGTTTGACCCTTTCTTGTGCCATGATCACCCACAGTGATCACAGCAAAACTTCACAGAATGTCTCAGGTAAAAGAGTTTGGCTCCACCCATAACCTGGGAGGATGGGCTTGAGTGAATATACTGCACTATTCTGGCAGAACTCCTGTCCTGTCATGATGGGGGCTTTGGCTTTTGCTGGCAAAGTATAAATCTAAGCAAATACCTTCCAAAGCTTCACTTGCAGTCACTGGAATAAAAGAGTATTAAAGAAAAAAGCTCAACATTTCATTCAGACCATTCTTTTGTTTGGTTTCTGTGATTATTTTGGTGTATAAAGAATATCTGTACAGAGCATTAGATTTATGCACATGAAGAATATTTTCCAAAATCACATTATGAATTTATACAGATGAGTCTTTAATCAGAAGACACAAATTTTAATGATTATGCTTATAAGTATATAAAAAAATACAACACACAATCCAAGTTAAATGGCAATGCTTGATTTTTGCTTTATATACTCAAGATGAAGGGCTCATCAGTAATCTCATCATGGAAGATTATTTGTAGGAATGGGTCTTCAAATAATTAAATTGTGACATATTAGAATATTTTAAACTGCTTAAGGCCAAGTACAAATAGAAAAATAATTTGATGCAAATTACTTGTTCTAGCTGGGGACTTCCACAGTAATGGTCAATGTCATCAGAGTTAAGGGACATCTTATTCTTAGCAGCCGTTTCTCTAAATTTACAGTGAACTTGAGCCCATCTGCCACATCTCCATCTCTATTTCCTAGGAGAATTCCTAGTCCTGTGCGGTGAAATTTTCTGAAATACTTCTTTAAAATATTTTTGACTGATGTTTTAGTTGCTTTCTTTCTTGATAAGCATCTGTGTAATATATTGAAATAATTTCTTTCATTGCATAGGTAAATATTTTCTACTGGTTATATTCTAAGCATTATCAATTTTTCATTCTTGTCCAAAGATATACTATCATGAATCTATGATACTTAAATATCTTGCATTCAAAGCCTTCTGTTTTCGACTTTTTTTTTTAACTGCATACATGTGGTTTTCAGAAGAAGTATAAAAGTGTGAAGTTTATATTCTTATATTCAGCTTATATTTTTGTACCCAGTTAAAAGCAGTCCTTAAACAGAAAGATTCTGCAGGATTCTGTACTTAATTATGCAAACAAAGTATCATAGAAATCACAATATTCATGGTGACTTCATTGTTTTTGTCTTATTTATGTACCTTCTAATTCTCTGTGAACTGTGAAAAAAGGGGCTTCCTTCCGGTGTCTGCATCTAGGAGTCAGGTCTCCAGTGATACATTTGTAGGCATCTGAATCCCTGAGCTATGGGGTTATATTTTAGCATGGAAAAACTGAAGATTTAGGATTCAGTAATCTTAGAGATCTTGTCCACCCTAAACAATCAACATCTTGTTGGAACACGTGGAGTGTGAATGAGGTTTGTGTTGCTGCTCCATGATTACATTCCTTCCTGGACTGGTGACTTGCTCAATGCTCCTGAATGATGCCCCACAGCTTTTGCTGGCATCACTTGATGCAAACATACAGATTTCAGTATTTTTTGTCTGTGGGACAATATTGAGATGAAAGTACAGTACCGTGCAGGACAGAGTATTAAATGCTTCTCAGCTCTCAGCTGTGACTGGGGTTTCTAATTTAGTGGAAGGGAATTCAGTACCTTTCCACTTTGGAATAGGAAAGAAAGATTTGTAGGCCTTAATTAAATGAGATTTTTAGGCCTAAAAAGGTAGAATAAAATCTCAACAACCCCAAACAGGATCTCACTGTGGCAGTTGGAGGCCATTTATTTAAAAAAACCAACCAAAGGCATAGACAATATGGTTAGCACAACCCAGTGTATATTCTTACTTGTCTGTTCTCTTGCATGATAGTAACACAATACCCTAAGCAAGAGAGCATGAGACATTATGAGACAACATTTTATAGGGGAAAGCTTCTTGCAAACCAAAATGGACATTTCTGATTGAGATGAGAATGTTTTGTGTTACTTTGCCTCATGACGCATCTAGTCTTCATGCTTCCCTTTTGACAGAAAGAGTGTTCCCATCCCTCTTCATTAGAGAGCACCTAACAGCATGAGCTCCCTCTGTCCTGCCTTGCTTAAATGGTCAGCTGGCACCTCCACAGCAAAGCCCAGCTGGAAGAGGTTTTTTAACTTGGCCTTTTTATAATTGATGTCTGAACTCCCTGGTAAATGAGATCTCTGAGCACTGTGAATTTTCAGATTTTGGTTTGATCCTTAAGTTCATTTGATTTGAATATTCTTAGACTACAAACTATTATATCTACCAGTTGGATATCCTCCTGTTTCCAGGATTTCTCCAGGCTGAAATAGGCATCATTTTCTTCTGGGTGTTGGCTACAGCTGACTGTGCCCTGCAGTACTTTCAGCCCTAACAAGTTGCATAAATCTAGCCTTGGAAGGTCCATTCACAGCAGCTGCCTCTGAGTACTGTAGATTTATTTGGAGATTCAGGTACCAATGAAAGAGAAACTTTTTCTTCTGAAGCATTTTCAAGGGTTATAAAACTTCTGCCTGTGTGTAAGAAGAATGGAAACATTTTCTGTGATTTTCTCTAAGGGCAGGCAACTAAGATGCAATAATAATCAGTTAGAAATTTATTCAGACCTCTTGCAGGGAGGTGATTCCTATCCTTTTACTAAAGGTCTGGGATTGATGTGCACAGTGCTGGTTTCAGCGTTACCAGTCGTATTTTGGAATGTCGTGATGAAATGAATTGCCGTTTTGCACCATTTTGCAATACTGGGGTTTGCCCAGCCTGACTCCAAAGTGAAACTAGAAAGAAGGCCAGAAGTTACCCTTGAAAAAAAGCTGTATCCAGTTGAAAAGGAGGACAAGCTGCCATTTAAATTACTCTTGTGTGATACACCCAGCATTTGTTGCTAATGTAGCCAGACACTTGCCATCAACAGCCTGCCTCTGTATTCCTGTGTTAGCTTCCTGTGTTCAGGGAGCTTTTCCATCTTCCAGCAAAGCTTTTGCTTTGGTGTTCAGTATCCTTTGTACAAACCTCCCCAGATTTTCCACCACTTGGTTTGACCGCCACTATTTGTCTTTGCCCTGGCACATACAAGAAGCACTTGCTATCACACCAGCTGAAAAGCATTTTAAGTTGTTCCCTGCTGTTTTCTGCTGTGTCGCTGTTTCTGAGCTGAACACAAGCCTGATTATATGGTAACTTGAACCTAATCTCAGACAGTAATGATGTTTGCTGGGCTGATGGATTGGACTTGGGCATTAAACACGTATTAGGATCATG
Source organism: Machaerirhynchus nigripectus (assembly GCA_013397975.1). Taxonomy (NCBI): domain Eukaryota; kingdom Metazoa; phylum Chordata; class Aves; order Passeriformes; family Dicruridae; genus Machaerirhynchus; species Machaerirhynchus nigripectus. Next base: position 1,011,573 of record VZRQ01009973.1, read on the forward strand.
GCTTGAATGAGAAGCAACAACATTACCAAACTAAAAAAATCTCTGCCCCTTGCAAACATAATACAAACCTTACAGACACAGTGAAAATCAAAGTTAACACATGAAATTTTGTCAATGGCGTATTTATTGTAGTGAGTTTGCATGAAACTTCAGTCTGTTTCTCAAAATGGCAAAGGAAATTATTTTGTATTTAATTTGTTTATGTGATTGCATTTGATGCTATTGAGGAAGTGTTTTATAAAATGCTTTCACATACAAGTTTTAAAAATTTGAAGAGGACACATCTAAAGATCAAGAGCTCAGCAGAAATCAGCAAGCTTCTAGTACTCAGGTATAACATTCTTCACAGAAAGGGTGATGAGATACGGGAATGGGCTGCCCAGGGAGGTGGTGGAGTCACCATTCCTGAGGTGTTTAAGGAAAGACTGGATGTGGCACTCAGTGCCGTGGTCTGATTGTCATGGTAGTATTAGGTCATAGGTTGGACTCGATGATCTCAGAGGTCAGTCATTTCCAACATAGTTGATTCTGTTAATCTCAACCACCAGAAGTGTAAGGCTCACTAAACCAGTAAACCCTGTCGCCATTATCACATAGCAAATATGGAAAGCAAAACTGCACTAAAAGGTGTTCCACAGCCTACAAGTGTGTAATGTAACTCTGATAGTGTGCTTCAAAATGAAAATGTAGGCTAAAATTCCAAGAATTTAAATTCAGAATCTGGAAATGAGTAGGCGATCACTACTATTAATGATCTTGGAAGCCTTAACAGCAGTGTGTTAATTTAAAATGGTTTTGACAATTGAAAGAATATAGATAGCTGCTTTATCTAGCATCTAATGTTTTAGTTTGGTTTGTAAGTTGTTAATATTTCATATGCTTCCATGAGTTTCAGTGAGATTTAGGAACTGGGCCACTAAATCACAAAAGTGTTGTGAAATTTGATTTTAAAAAAAGCCCGAGCAGTGCTGTGCTTAGACTTGTTAAAACCTTCTGTGTCTTTAGTGTTTCAGCCCTACAAACTGAATGACATTGTCTCCTTGCTCTGTGAAACCTAGGGGTGCCTTTCCTGGTTTTAAATACACTGGGATCAGGATGTGAGTCTGTGACGTTCCTGGGGCTGGACCAATACTTGCTGCCTTATAAGAAAATGGGATCATTTAAGTAATGAATAACAAGTAATGGACGTTTTAAGGCCAACAGAATATTCCATCCACAGGATTTTACAGAGTCTCAAAATATAGGAAGTGAAATTTCAAATTTGCTGCCATGTAATCCAGTTGGAGAAGAGGGTAGAGGGAAGGGAGGGCAGGCAGCTCAGTGATCAGCAGGAGATGAGAGTGTGGATGCTCAAGGGTAGGGTTTTTTGTTTTGTTTTTGTCATGATGGAGAAGGTGCTACCACACTTGTGTGAGTTAATGACTTCTACTGAATTCCTGCTGGAAACCCTGTTGTGAATACAGCAACTTACACAGAAAATGGTGCATAGCTCTGCCACACTGCTCTCCATACCTCACCCAGTAGAAATATACTTGGGATTTTGTGTAACAAGATACAGGCAAGCCAGGAAGCTGGCATTTGTGTTGGTTTTTATTTGTTTGGATTTTGTTTGTTTGTTCTTGGGTGGGCTTTTGGTTTGTTTTTTTGTTTTGGTTTGGTTTGGTTGGGTTTTTGGGTTTTTTTGTTTTTTTTTTTGAGGAGAGAAAAAGCATTCTGGTTGCTTTTGTCAGTTTTCATGTTGTGTATCCCTGCCATCTCAGCTGTGGTAGTGACTGTGACCCTCAAACCACTCACAGAAGAAATGCTTTTCTAGGCCAGTCTCCCTCTCACCCTGCTACAATCTGTCTGCAGGGGTGAGAAAGCAATTAATTCTCTGTTCCTGTTCTGGCTGGTCAGAGCCCTTGACAAGATGTCAGTGCCTACTGCGATAGCTGTTCTTAGCCTTTTCTTGTGATTTGAATATCTTTCTTGGAAAAGAGCCCTGAGCCTATGGAAATAACTCCACAGAGACTCCCAGAGAGCCTTGAGCTTTTAAGACCAATCAGTATACTGCACTGGTTTTGAAATACAGCCTTTTATTCGGTTACCTCTAGTCAATTCAAGCTGTGGTGTCCTTGCATCTCTGCCACTGTTCAGCTGTATTTTGGATTTGCTTCAATGCTTTCACAGGGCAGATAGATCCTTAGCTCTCTCTGTGACAGTAAACACTAAATGCCCATGTTCCATAGCATGATATGAAAAGAATGGTGTATGTACTGTGTCCTTTGAATTCTTATAAAAACAAACAAAAAATAGTAGGAGAAGCTCTTTGCTGAGCAAGAGCTGGAGAGGACAGCAATGCATTCTGTGCCATGCAGAGGAGGAGTTATGAGATCTCTGCCCCAATACCTGTAGTCTGTATATTCATTAATATGCTTTCATCTTCTTCCACCTTACCCTTCCCTGATAATGAAACCTTGCAGTTTGAAGTTTCACCAGATTTCAGTGGCTCCAGTGGGGTTTCTTCCTTTCTGCAGCACTGGATCACAAGGGAATGAGAAATCTTTTGACCAAATTCCTGCTTCACTAGTCTAGAATGGCAGCTGTCCAAGAGTTGTCATCAGCAGTCTCTCATCCTTGTTAGGTATTTCCTTGCTCTATGAAGGATTATTCAATGATCAGAGGAGCTACAGAGATCAAAATGAATACAGCTAATTACAGTTTGAACTCCTGAGCCATTCTAGAGAAGTCTGGGAAGGGAATACAGTTGGGAAAAATTGCTGCAAGTATGTATGAGTGTTTAAAAGGATGACAGTGATTTCATGGGCCACTTACTATCTCAGATGCATCTCCTGACACAAGGTAAGGGGGAGCTACTCAAAGTATCTTAAGCTGAATAAACTATGATCTAGAGCCTCTAATTCTTTATGCAGTACAAACATAATGTGTGCTTTGGGATATCCATTAAATAACATGCTTCCTATATTCTTAAAATGTAGTGGTGCAGGCCCTATGGAGGATATTCCAACAGCCTCAGCAGCTGCTATTTCTCATCTGAGTTCCACAGTGCTGCTTGGCTGGACTGCAATGTGAGGAGATGAATTATGGAAATAAAATACTTTTTATTTTCTTCTCCTATTAATAAGACCACATGAAAATCTCCCTCAGGAAAAAAATTCTTCCCAAACAATCTCTTTCCTGAACATAACTTTATGAAGGTGACTGATTTTAAATTCGCCATCATTTAGGGAACCGTGGTATCTGTACCGCCTGTTGGTAATGTCCATTACGCAGCAGCAGAAATGCATTTTTTTCCCTTGGTTAGACACTCCAATGAGTTCAATTCTGCAGGAAGGAATGTCTTTTACTCTAAATATTTTTTTGTTCCCAGTCTAAATGCATTATGCAAATAATTCACTTCATAAAAAGATAACAAATGTTTGTGTTTTGGTTTGGATATTTTTTTCAAACAGTTCTGAACATGATAGTTCAGGAAGCCAGTGTAATTTTAAGAGCTTAAGAAGAAGCAGCTACAGTATAATAGGATCTGGGTTTTATGCAAATAAAACCATTATGCCCATTACTGGAGCATAACAAAGTAGAGAGACCTCTGCACTTATGGGCAATATGACAAGTGCTTTATTTATGATAACTCTTAAAATTTTCTCCTGGCATTTTCTTGCAGTTCCATGTGGTGTCCAAAAGGCAGAGTTTTATGTTGCTGAAAAAACTCTCAATATACTAACAAATTACTTTGTGCAAAACAAATGTTCTTCTCAGATTTAGTTTTGTTGCCTTTTAGCCCTCCAGCATTTCAATATAGTCTTGACACTATGAAGGATTGTACTTCAATATATACAGTTAATCCAGCATAAATATGGAAGGTGGGAAAGGTCTTCAACTGTATCATTAACCAGCTCCTAAGCTTTACAAGTTCAGTGTGTCCCAAGGCAACCAGAACCACTTGGCCTTGGGTCAGGCTGCAGAGTGCCCCATTTATTCTCCTACTGCACCAGGAGAATTTTCTAAAGGTCTACTTAGATGCCCCAATGATCTGAACATCTTGATCTTTACGTCTATTTGTCATTTTACCACTCAGGTTTTTGCTTTCTACAGACGGTGTCCTAAGGCAGAGAAAGGCTGAGTGACTCCCCAAGCCTGCAGAGGGGCAAATATGACCCTTGGCTCTGGAAAGCCAAGGGAATATTTTGATCATTCTTCATTTCTAGAAAGTCTGGCTTGTAAGTTTGTGTGTTCAGTGACACCATGATTTTGATAATTCAGTTCCTTCCAATCATACTAAGGAAAACACCAAACAGCTTTGGGCTAAAGTGTGGCTGACGTTTATTTTTAAACATATGGTATCAAATGAGATGGTGCTTTCAATCAGTACCTTAATAACAACTAAATCTCTAAACAGTACTCCTGCCTGCCTCTAAACATGAGAAGTTCTAGGTTCACTTCCATGGGCAAAATGTTACAACTACTTGGTGTACAGTTAATATTTCCTCTTTAAATTTGACTTTGTGACTGTGATTTGATCTCTCTCCCATATTATGACTTTACTCTTTTGTCTCGGTAGATGTTGACTTTCAGTGCATTGGCCTTGCAGTGACCAGCAAGGAGACTCTTCTGTGCCACTGCAGCTCTTAAAGCTTTGCCATAGAAATGATTATTAATTTGTTTTTTGAAAAGAAAAATGCCCATCCACCTCAGTTACTGGATGCTCATGGCACACAGTGAGGAACCAGTAGCTAAAGATGTCTTGTTTCTGTGGTGGCGCTTTTGTTGCTGTATTAAAGGTTATAAAAAATAAACCCCCTGGATTTTAGGGAAAGCACAGCCTAAAACCTTCACACTTCTGCTGACGATACTATTCTCTCTGTTAGAAAATAAAAAATAGGCAAACCTACTTTCTCTTTTGTTTCCCACTCTTTCCAGGTAAGTCCCACTCACCACAGCCAGTAACTGCAGAAGAGAGACAAAATTGTGATGTGGTGTAGCAAAATGGCAACAGATTATATACAGTATTCCTATATGTAGCCAGGTTATTATGCTGTAGCCTAAAAAAAAGGAAAAGTCCAGCTCTGCTTCTGTAAGTCACAGAGGGAATATCAGTTTACATACTTTTGAACTAATCACAGTAATTGCTATTGTAAATCTAATTAATCTTGGCTTTGTTCAATCAGTATGAGTCAAAGCTTATTCTCCGCTCCTCTGGTCAGTGCTGGGGTTACTGTGCTGGTCACTTATGCGTAACTGGGGCTATCGGCAAGGGAAGGCAAACGTGCTCTTCAGAAATTGAAGGACTGTTGGGCCGGTGATGCTTTAGCACTGAGCACCTGCTGGATGCAATTGCCCCATCTGGAATACCCCCAGTTAACATCACCCAGCAGTTCAGACTGCAGTGCCTTTTGCTTCAGGTTTTATGTGCAATGCATAAAAATGTGACGACAGCTCCTCAAAGACATTGTGCATCTGCCGGCTGACCTGTCTCCTCCTTACTCACCAGTGGGAGGGATTTGACAGCAATACCTTCATAAAGTGCTTTAAAAATCAAAATCTCCCATGATTTTATTTATTTATGCTGACCTAAGTGCAGGGCAACTCTAGAAATTTATGACCAAAGCACTTCAAGGGACATGGTCAGCAAACTACCATCTTTTATGTGTGTGGTAGGACACCCACTAACCAATGGGCCTCATCAAGTTGCCTTCATGCAAATATGTGAATGCCACTAAATGGCCCTTGTGAGCTCAATATAGTTTCCCTCAGTGAAAAATGCTGTAGCAGAAGTACTTAAGAGATACCCTTACTACTGCAGTAAGCAGAAATCCACATATTGTGTGTAATTAAAGATAGCAAGGTTAGTGGAATGTGCAGATTATGCTGGCAAGTGTTAGGATATATAAGGTGGATTCTGCTATTCCACATGACCTGGTAGGGCAAGACAAACATATTTAGCTTCATAGAGCAGCTTATGAAAAAGCAAAAAAAACCTATTTATAATCAAATGTATACAAATTTATTTCTGGAACTATCAGCTTTTGATACAAACTCAAAACCAGTCAAGGCATTTGTATTTAGAAATCAATCCAGAACACCCAAAGTCTGCTTAATATATGTGCAAAGTTGTTTTTCACATGTTTCAGTAACTCAGTTTAATACTTCATTGACTTGCATCTCAAAAGATTTGTGTCCGCATTTTGGCATTGAAAGAACTTTCCTGCACAATGAACCATGAGACAGAAAACTTGGCTTTAAAGTCACCTGTTCGTGGAGGAGGTGGCATGTGATTTCCACCCAGAGGCTGGTTTACTTTCATTAATTAAAATAAATTAGAAAACTGTGCCATCAATAGCAATGTCAGCCAAAAGCTACACATGATGTAGAGTGAAGGGCCCCTCTTGTTCTCTGAGTCACTCCTGACGGGAAGTTAAGTCCTGCTGCCACCCAGCTGCAGTCTGTGCTGTATCTAAAAAAGCATTTCACTACTGCTGCATTTCCAGTCTCAGCACTAGATTTCAAAGGAAAGGTGTTGGCACTTTTATGGGGATAAGCCCAAAGAATGGTGAAAAGTATCCTAAAGAATCAACTGATGAAGTCAGCGTCTGGTCCACTTTGATTCCATAGGCTTGTTTTTACAGATTCATGAGTGGTACTTGTTCTGTAAATTATGAACAATAGCAGCTGTTTTTGAAGTCATGTTGCTTTGGTTTCTTCAAAACGTCATCCAGCCAGTACAAAGAATGTGCCTTCTGGGGAGAGGTACAGCAAAATGGCCATGGTGTATCAACAGGAATTATTTCCTTAGAAACGCTGTAACCAAGAACTCCATAATGTATGAGGGGAAATCGTTTTGGCTGTTAAGAGATGAATTAAAGTGAGGACAGGAAAAGGATGGCAGACAGATGCCTGATAGTAAGCAGAGTTTAAGAAGAGAATGGAATTACAGAACTGGTAGACTCATTTACATGGTGTAAGGTGCTGTAGGCTTTAAGACTCTGTGGATTTAGTTATTTAAATTAACATATGCAGACCCAGAATAGACTAATTAGCTCAAACAGGTGTCCCATGGAGTCATACAGCCTGCCACTTGCAAATCCAGAGATTCCACCTGGGTCTCTGTGGGAATTCAGTGTGTCCAATGCCGTGATGAGGTGGGAATAACCTGTCAACAGAAATGCCTGTTCCCAAGGCCACTGGGGATGAAGGGGCTGGCTCCTTGCAGAATCCACTTCTGACTCTTATTAACACAACTGTGCAGTTGTACGTTGGAGCACTGCAGAGGAGGGAAGAGGTTAATGATTCAAAAGTTTTAAATTTGGGAGAGAAAAGTAATTAAGTGCTGTAAACTGGATAATTTTATAGCCCAGGATTTCAGAAATTGAACAGTGAAAGAAAAGTTTATTTCTCTTTATTTTTTCAATTTGTCTCTTATGCACCAACATACAGTTGCAAATATACATAGACAACCTCTGTTCCTACTTGTTTTGAAAGCACAGTACTTGGGCTATAACATTTTTTTCCCCTAGGAAAAATCTAATTTAACCCAGACCATTACACCTTTTCACAAGAAAAACACCTTTTTAAAAATATATTTAGTAAAGGGAGTCATCGCAAAACTAGATCTGTATTAATGGAACTTTTCAAAACTATAACAAAATAATAAATTAAATTTAAAGTGGTCTCTTGACATTATTTTTTTGCTGAAAGATTATACACTTAATTCAGACCTGGGACACTGTACCTTGGTATCTTACTTGCTGAATGTACTAGTGCTGTTCTCCAAGACCAAATGACCCACTTTGACAAAATATGAATTCTTTCTTTATATATACCTCTTTAATATTCTTTCTGTGTATATATAATTCTTTCAATATGTATATAGGTGGTTGTGAGTGACCGACATTCCTACTCTGCTTTCTAACACCAAATCTGGTAGAAATTCTGGGTACTTGCAGCTCCCAAGTAATTCCTCTCATGAGATGATGGGTTCAGTTGCATTGTAGACTTCGTGTGTACAGGTTGACCACTCCTGTTAGACACTTCCTCATCTTAAATTTCCAGCTTAATGTAAATAAACATGATTCAACTGTATTGCTTAAATAAGATAGGGTGAAATATGTTGTTGTACTGCACAGTTTCTTACAACAGTTTAATTGAGAACCCCCAGTGTTTTGAAACAGACACTAAAAATTTGGCAGGAGGCTAATTTGCTATCATGGCTGGCTTCATGCCAAGGATGGAAAACATCATCTTCCACATATTCAGCAGAGGCTTGTCAGAATTTGCCAAAGTCCCAGAAGGTGTGTCCTTCCATGGGGGCTGCTGGGGTTCTTTGAATGTCCTGTGAGTGCTGGTCCTGCCAGCCAGGGCTGTTTCTGGGCAGGGCACTGGAACAGAGGGGCAGCTGAGTGGCAGTGATGGTAACTGTGCCATCTGCAACTGTATGGCAGGCAGGATGTGTGGGATGAGACAGTCCATCTGGACACAGGAAGAGCACAAAACCTGTGCATTTAGTCTGGGAATGGGCAGCAGCAGAGAGAAGCCAGGAGAGCTACAAGTTTAAAAGAAAATAACACTTCCTCTCTGTCTTCATCTTTAATTTTGTTTCACATGAAGAAAACACTCATCACAGATTGCCCTCATATGCTCTTGATGTTAAAACATTCTCTAGGAGCTGACCACTGTGTGTTTGACATGGTCTCATCTGATCAAATTGGTCTTTTTCCACTTAAGTAACCAAAAAACCCTAAGCAAATTAAACACTTTTGGCTTTATGTGAGGCCATTTTTACTTTTATGATTGTCTAGTAAGCTTTCCATGGCAGTGTAGTGGTTTCATTGCGACTGCATCAGTTTGTTCTGAGCTGACATTTTACTCGTAAAATCATACTTCTACAAACTGACAATGGAAGGAGGTTTTGTTTTTATTTTGGTGTATGCGAAAGGGAAGGTGAAAAAGTTGCAGTAAAATAGCCAGTAATTTTATGTTGTTTGCCTACAGTAGTATAACAACAATACAAACCTAATGTCATGGAAATAAGGTTTTTTTGAACAATTACTTTGTACTCTCCCTCCTTTGAAAGAACAAATGTTATGCCTGGAATTGGCAGTTTCTTGAAATGGCAGTGCATGTTTATAATAAACAGGCATTAACCCCGAAGAATGATTTTCTGGGAGAAACTGTCAGACTAACTGGCTTTCTGTAGTCATAATTGTGAGGGTATCTTGTGAGTAATGCCCACATCAGTCTGCATTGCTTCAGTTACTTTTCTCAGTTTCTCCTAGAGAGAGAGATATGCATATATGTTTCTAAGTTTGCAGATGATTTGAAAAATTTCTTCCAATTCAGACAAGACAATTCCTCTGTTCTGGTGGCTTTTTCTGCAGCATCCATTTCATGCTAGTCCCCCATGACTTGAACTGCACAGTGCCTGCCATCCTGTAGATATATTCTATTAAATCAGCATTAGTACTTTCACCCTCAGAGCCCCTAGAGCAAATGTGTCTGGAGGAGATTTTGAAGGGCCAGGAGAGCTGTACTAAACTGGATCTGCTCCTCCCCTTTTATTGCTTTTTGCTGCTTTTCTACCTTCCCTGCGTTACTTGCCCAGGTGTCATTGCCATAGCTGATAATCTGTTCAACAGCATACAAAACATTTCCCTGAGTGTCAACCGCTTGATGGCAGCTGTACAAAGGGACAAAGCACCACTGGAATATAAATGAGATTCTGTTAAAACTGAGATAATAAACTTAAACATACGTGTTTTGTAGACTGCTCAGGTTTGGTGGAGGCATGAAGGCCAGACAGGTTGGATCTGTGGAATATGACCATGGCATTTGCTTTAACAGGACAATCCTTGGTCTAATGCTGTCAGCATTCCCCACTGTGACCCTCCAGAGCTCCTCTGATTTCTCTGCAGGCACATATGCAGGGTAGCACCAGGAACAGGTACCTGTGTGAGACTCAACAATACAATCTATATGCTGTGGCTGCAGGTGGAAGAGATAAGAGAAATGCATTTTCCATCCGAAAGTCATCCTAAACTTTCAGCGTCTCTTTTGCCCTTGATAGAGATTAATGGAGCCCAGTAAGCAGGGAATGAATTCCTCAGAATAGCAAACGTTGAGGTTTTTTGTGTGTCTTTGCTCTGTTATAATGCAGTGTAACTCATTTTGCATTTCATAAAACACAGCTTGGGATTTTGAAAGTGATTTTATTTCCATCACACGCATGAGCTCTGCTCACTTCCTTTGCTGGCTAAAAAGGGACCCTACTATGAAAACAAAGCAGAGCCTAGAGCTGCAAACAATGCATGAACTGACACAGCCTCACATTCTGCTGTGCTTTTGTCTGGGATGCAGCACTCAGCTTGTACAGAGCCATCAAAACACATTAAAGTCAGAAAAAATAGAAAAACTGACAACTGATTTTTTTGTCTTCGTCAGTTAGTTTATACTGATCTCCACAAAACTTGAATGCTGTGTAATGATGTAATTTGAGAAGAAAATAATTAATCACATAAATAATTCCTGCCACCTAAAATAGCAGTGTTTTTAAACTAAAACATGCACAGAACCATTTTGTCAAAAATACCGGTTTCGTTGATTTTACATCTTTTACAATCTTAATTTAAGTTTGGGTGTTTGTGTCTGAAAAGCATGGCAGATTAAGGGCTTTTGGGCAAAGAAACATGCTTGATTGACACTAATACATGTGATCCCATCTGATTACAGGTGTGAAATATGCTCTCAAGCCTACCCCACAAAATATTAAAGGGATGTTTTTATGGTGTGTTGCTCTGTCCCAGTAAACAAAATGCCTTTTAAAGCATCTTCAGGAGCGCTTTTAGAATTTTCCAAGTCCACAACCATAATAATGTAAATAATGTTAAGAATGTTCTCCATGAGGTCTGTGCATTAGCACTGAACTCATACTAAGCAGCAGCCAAAACTGTATACTCTCTGCTGACAAAATTATTTTTAAGGGCAGATCCTCGTTAACCCAACAGGGAAGCTCGTTGTCCTTGAAAGAATTATGAAAAGTTACAGGAAATTATATGCTCTGAATTAATTTCAAAGTCAAATTCTGTCAAAATCTCACTTTTTTTTTTTCTCCACAGCTCTGAGGTTTGTGTGTAAAAATATAAATGTTCAGGTTATGATGCTTCAAGGTTGGATTGAGACTATGATTTGACATGCAGCTACTCTGAGTTAGAGCAAACGTGGGAGAAACAATGCTGATCTCAGAGTGAAATTCTGATCCTTTGTAAGCTTCCATGTGCAAGTTTCCTATAATCCTTGCATTCCTCTAAACCAGTTTTAATTCTAAAACTGCTTGTCTTACACAGTGTGAAATTTGTATTGCTGAAATCAAATGACTTGGCTCCTGATAAATAAATGGAATAGCTTAGGAGACAGCATGCACCACTGATGCCACCTATGTTTCCAGATAAGCTTTTCAAGCCCTGAGTACAACCTCTTTTAGGAGACTGATTTCAATTAAAAATATTCCTAGTTTTGGTATGATTGGACTATCTGTGAGACTTTGGCATGACTGTAGAGGCTTGATAAGCAAAACACAATTTAATAAGTGCTGTGCCCTGTTTTATTTAGGTTCTGCTGTAGCTTGGGGATAAAAATAGCCTGTAAACAAGGTGAAGAGTGAAAGAGTTAACTTGAGCTTCATGGGAAATGAAGCAGATAGCTCGGAGTAGCTTGGTGGTATGTACATCTGAAGCTAGAAAATTAAGGTTCCAGTTGACTAGTCAAGGTACCTATAGCTAAATGGTGTTCAACCACTGCACCAAGAACTCCACATATTGAAACTCTTTCTTTACTGTCAGTGAAGTGGAAGAGAAATTGCAGCTGTGAGGAAGTAAAGATGCCATTAATTTGTAATTAATAAAAAAGTCTGAGATTGAAGAATTTCCAATTACTACTTGGATGACATTTTATTTGGTGAACAGATAAGGGGTTTGCATCCTTTATGGATAAAGTAAGGATTTCTCCATCAGAACTCTGTAAGGTGCAGCACTTGGGGAATGCTTTGGGAAGGCAAATCTTGATTACAAAAGGTATCTTTGATAAGGCCCTCAGTGGCTTGAAGTACAGATTTTTCAGATTAAAGATTTATCTTGAAAATGAAGAGGACTACTATTTACTTAAGTTTTGTTTAGAGAGAAACCTCCAGGAAATGTATCTGCTTGGAAAATCTCATGCACGTTGATGGCGTTATTCTAAATGGAGATCTTGGTACTATCATGGAATTCAGGACTGACCATAAGGTGAGACAAGTGTAGCTGGGAGGAATACAATTCCTGGCATCAGTTAATGCCTAAGAGCTTTGGTCTTGCACTGTAGCCTTATCTTATTTCTTTCCATATCAGAATTATGCATTTTTGACTGTACTAAAAAGGTGATTGGGAAGCAGTGTTTTCAAACAGTCTCCTACTGGCAGAGGTTTTACACTGTAGGACAGTGATGAGTGTGGAGTTCAGTAACAGACTATTCCCAAAATTCACAGCAAAGAGGAAACGTATGAAATTGAACATTGGCAAAGCTTTCTAAATCAAGGGAAAGTGTCCTTTTTGTGGATCTTAAAATGCAGAAACAGTACTTTGCTCCATGAAAACTAATACTTCTCAGGTTTCAGTCTTTGATATCATATAGAAGTTTTATGAGGAAATGTGTTGCAGCCTATTTTGGATAATAATATCAATGTTTTGTGCAGACAAATACTGGTAATTGTAGGAAGCATTTTCACTTCAACCACTAACACAAATCTGTGTGTATTCTGCTGACTACCATTAATGCTGAGTTCTCCCTTCTGAATTGATCTTCAATTCTTTTAATATTGTTTGATTAAGCTTGAACTTTATTGGTTTAATTTTTCCTTCTCTGGGATCCTAAATGTTAATTTGGAATGAACTCTGTTCAAAGCAGGCTTTTGAGAAGGGAGATGGTCATGAGCAGAATTCCATTGCTAGAGAGGTTCTCTGGCTACACCTAGAAGTGTCTTGTGTTTGTGAACTGTATTCTCCCTGCAGGAGCATTCACTAGTTTAACTGAGTTCTTTAAAATCTCACTGACCCTGCAAATTTCCACATTGCATCTGTACCTGCACCATTTATATTTCTATAATGTTTTTTGCATTCAAAGCTGTTTCATGCAGTTTTTCAGAGCAGTCTGTGTGTTGACTGGGAATTCAGCCATGACATCTCTATGCTGCTGTATGGACACGGTTCTACAAATCTGTAGTTGCTCTATTCCATCATCTGCTGATTGTGTTAGGTAGCCCTGTTAAGCTTAAACAAAGATGAGAGTTCACTGAGCGAGTGAATTAATGTTAACTTGTATCCTTTTCCAGTTGTCTGTAGTGCTGGGCATTCTCTGGGTGTTGCACAGAAAGATTTGTACAAAAAATAGAGTGCTCCCAGCTGAAAACAGAGTGGATTTTCTCCATACAGTGCTGTCAAGATGTATCAAATGTGATCCGGAATGACACTTTCTGAAGGAACATTTCATTTATAGTGTTAGTGATCTGCCATTGCTGCAGTCCTGATTCTTTATCCTTATTTGTTGTACTTGCATGCTGGCGGCTCATTCTCACTATTTCTCAAATTTGGACCTTGGAAAATTCAGACCTCCATCTATTTCTCAGCTTAAATGCACTGTCACGCCAGTATTTCCCATCCCCTCCCCTGCCAGTGGTATTTCTCTGTATCAACTTTGTTTCAGCTGTCTCTGCTTTCTGCCTGTGTTTACATGGCACCATGCTCCATGCATGACCTTCCACTTAATGCAAACCACGGTGTTCTTCAAGCAACACATAAAACCTTTCTTAACCCATTAAACACTCAGTCTACGATGGCAATATCCCACACCACTTTTTTTGGTGTTTTATGCTTGTACTTAAGATGTGCAGTGACACAGCAGGTGCTGCTCTTCCAGTACCTATTGCCTATCGGAAAAACATTGTGAGTGCTTTCAATGCTATAGCAAATAATTTGGGTTCCTTTGCTGAAATTGCCAAAGATGTAGATCTTCTGTTTTAACATCAGTATTTTTCCAGTGGGAATTGGATTTAGATAGTCCATACAGCTGTTTCTTTATTTCCTCTAAGCTATATGGGGACACAAAGACTCTTAGATTCTCTTGGATACATATTTTAGTACCATGAAACTCTTTAGCAGAGGTGACCTCCTGGGAGAAAAGCAACAGACAATTAATTCGTGACCCTAAGTGGTAGTGTGTCTGGGAGAACTGAAGACTAATTGAGCTAAGTCTTCACTTGACTGTTTATTTTCATAACCTAATTGTTCATTTCACAGTGACTGTAGGCAATGTGATGAATATGAGGTGTGAGAGCAATCAAGCTGAAAGAAGATGGTAATGGACAACATGAGGGTATTCGTGTTCTCAATCGTCTTATTTTGCTGCAGTTCTGTAAAGCTCTTCAGCGGAGCTATGGAATGCCCTGAAATTGCTCTGGTAGCCAGCAGGTTTATCAGGTTCAATCTATTGGCAGGCATAGTGCCATTGCTGGTAGTGTTTATAGCAATAAAATTCTAAAGAGAGTCTTCTGTTTTGTTTGTCCTTTGGTTCTTTCCTCAGTATCATCCTATATCATCTTCAGACACAAGGTATAAGTGCTCACTTGCCATTTGCAGGTCAGGTCTCATTCTTTGGACAGAGAGATTCCTTCCCAGGAGACTTTTTCCCTCTTGCTTATTGCTCCATTTTCCCCTTTCAGAAGGAATAAAAGCCCTTTTTCGTTGGCCTTATTTCCCCTATCGCTTTAAAGAAATGTGATGCTTTTTTGTATATGAACAAGGTGAGGCTGATTGAATGAGAAATTCTTTCATGTAGCTGCCTGCATTAGACTTTTAAATTGCAGGGCAGAATTAAACTAGATATGCAGTAATGCTTTTATAAGATATTTAAAAGTCCAGTTCTGCTGGCAGCTGGCCTAGACAGTCACAGTATTAGATTTCTTCAGCAAACTGGAAAAGCATGACCTTGACATCTTTGCTTCTGTTAGCTTGAAATAAAGGTGGTACCAGTCACTTGCAAGTGGAAGAAATACATTATAAAGCCACAAGGGATTAACACAGAGTGAATTTTGGAGCCTCTATGTGCTTGTTTTGGAGCAAGTAGACTTAAAAAATTTCAAGAGTAAAAAGCATTTTCTTTTCAGTTCTTATTTCAGTTTCTTATTTATGAGCATTATATGCTGAGCAATTCTTCCTACAATCAGCTGAAAGATGCCCACACTTTTATTTTTTAGGTATTTTCTCCCTAAAAATAAGCCATAGGCTGCATAAATGTACTTCATATGTGCTGCTCAAAATGAAAATGAGTGTATATCAATAAAGCCAGGCTCACTCCCATTAAGATAAATAGCCCAAATGCAGAAGAAGGAAGCTGTATCATCATCATTTTCATTTATGCTAAGATAGCGACTGCAGAGCCTCACTGTTAAATCAGCACAAGGCAATATGTAGATATGCCATGGTCAAGGTAAATAAATCCATGTCTCTAAAGCCATTCCTTCCTTTTAAAGCCTTTTTACACACAGCTGAAATAAAAAATTCCTCCTGGCACAATGGATAAGTGTGACCCCACGCTTGGTCTTCACATTCTAATAATTGCCTGAAGTAGAACCCCAAAAGGTGTGTATGGTTTTTGTACTGTATTTTAGTTATTTTTCCAGGTGTACTGTTTCTGTGGCATTGATGCATGACACCCAAAAGTACTGTCTGAGGATAAGTTTTCATAATTTTACTTTTTAGGTGAAAAATTTGCTTCAGTTGGGCCTTCAATGCTTATTAATTTCATACAGCATCAGGAAAGGAATGCCAAAGAAAACTGTTAGAGCTGCCAATAAATTACTTTCTATTGTTTTCTTCTCAAAAACATTTTATATGAGAGTGGTCCAAATTCTTCACCCTTCACTCATGAAACTGTAGCAAAGTCCAATATTGCAAAATACCCTTTCATGAACCAGAAGCAGAGGCTGCTGTTAAAGATTGCTGAGATTAAAAGGTGTCAGTGTTGGTGCCTCAGGTGTAATTCTTCCAGTGGGATCAGAAACAAGAGTGCCTTGTCAAAGGGAGGTCCCACTGAAGAATGTGAAATCCCAGTGATCTGAACCCATCGTTGAAGGGTCTACAGAGGAAAAGCAATTCATCCTAATCCATAAAGCAAAGGCTGGTTCTTTTCCTACATCTTTGAATATTTTCAGTGAAGTTGACATAGGCATGACGTAGCCAAAGAAAAGCATGACTGCGAGAAGACATAGAATTGTTTTGAGCCACAAAAAAAAAGTAATATATTTACTATCAACAGCAAGAAAAATACTGGCAAATACTGGCTGCTCATCAACATAGGAAAGGTGGTTGGATTTCGAATGTAAAGGAGCATTGTGCCTGCCCAAAGAGCGAAAAACCAAAGCAAGAAAAATCAGTTTGCAAATTTCTTGCTTTTTTTTCTTTTTATTTAATCTTAAAAAACTGCTTCCTTGTAGGTAAGAACTTAATGAGAATGTGCTAGACATGAGGAAACTAACCAAATGTGAATTGTCTGCCTTACGTTGCTTTGGAAGCTTCTTCTATAGAACCTCCACCATATCTTAAAATGCAGTCTAGTTCCTTCTCTACATCTGCATCTGGGTAGTGGATTAAAGGTTTCACAGCTGAATGGGAGAAGTCATTAGGTCCATGCTGTGTTTCTATTACTCTGTATGTGCCACCAGGTTCATTGTAATTAGTGGCCCTTGTACTCCAGTTATAACTGAGGACCTGCACACGTGCTCACCTCGGCTATGAACTACACAGGTGTACGCATGCATTTTGTCAGACGAGAGAGCCCAACCTGCTCCTATGGCAACGCGCAAATACCTCATCTCTGTTATCTCTGACTTCTGCACAGACTGGGGCTTTAGTTTTAGGTATTATATAGACAGGCAGAAACAACAGGCTCTTATACAAGAAGGGCTAACCCTGGAAACACTACGCTGTCCTGGCGGAACACCGAGTAAATTGCCCTAACAGCGTGATTTTTCTCACTTGATTAGTGGTTTGTTGGTTAAGGGAGGAAGAACTACTTGTTTAATCAGGGAATGAAGCTGACAACACCCATCTAGAAAGAGAGCATTTCATTTCAGTACTCAGTGTCTATTCATAACGTGAGTTTTAAGCAGCTTTTGAAATGTATATGGGGATAGTGCTAATCTTTGTTCCTTCTGTTGGTTTTTTATGCTCATAGAAAACAATTCTGGTAATAATGTTATACAAAGTAATTTTAAGATAAAGATCCCATGTTATTTACTTTCTTTGTGCTATTTATGCCACTTGCTCTACCGATAAGTCTTTTGCATTAACATGTGATGAAGTAAAACACTGATTATCTGATTCCCCTGTGAAAAGAAATTCTGATTCTTTCACCTCTTCCCTTACCTTTTACATTACCTCTAGCTAAAAGTTTGTACAGGCACCAGGAACATCACCTTCGTTGAAAACTTGTTATTTTCCACCATTTCCGTATGAAATCGTTTCATATGAGACTGAGAAAGAATTTATGCAACATGGATTTCATCACCTGGAAACCCCTGGGAACACCACCAGAGTTGTTTTAGTAAGTTTAAACTTTTTCACAGAAGGATAAATCTAAGGCCCTTTTGTGTCACCAAAAAGATCCCCAGCAGTTAGAGCAGACGTTAATTTGTGGCCTAACAAAATAAGGCCCTTGAGTGCAGGATAAAACCAACTAATAACTGCTTAGAGATCATGATATAACTGATGACTGGGTCATCGGTGTCTGAAGGAACAGTTTCATATGATTTCCCTATACATGGTAGCTGTTTTGTGACACTCACAGCCACCAAAAAGCTCTTTAGGTAGGTCCAAATCACAAGTAAAAATGTACCTTTCCTCCTTGCCCAGGGATAGTCATGAGCCTGTTCATAAATTAATGTACTGGCAATATGTAAAATTAGATCAGACACAAAGTGTAACTTCCTTAGGCTGGTATATAGAGGCATTGGTGCCTTTTGTAGCTGCACAGTCTTTCTATTCTTATTGTCAGTTAACCCTCATCCTCTTTAAAATGTGGAGTGTTTGACCAAACACTTAAAAATAGCCAGGAAAATCTGAAACAATAGCTACAGGCTCAAAGGCCTCAGTGTAAGTCTGACCTGCCAGCCCTTCAGTTCACAAATGGACATGCTGTGATGGACACATGCAGTTTTCTTGCTGAGCCCAGTATATATTACAGCTGCCTCTCAGAGAGCTGTAGCTTTGTGAAAATGGTACCAAGTTTTGTCTGTCCCTCGGGGGATTTGTTTACAGTGAGCCTAAGCTGAAACCCCTTGGGCTCACAACCCAGGCTTAACACGGATTGTTTTCTCCCCGCTCAAGCAATGAGGTGGGCCAGCCATGTGTCTTCAAGTGTCTGTCATTATGTGCAGCATGTGGTTTTCTGCCACATGTTAAATGAAAGGAAGCCTTAGGATTGGGGCTGACCAAATTATCACTGTGGGTTTTGATTTCCAAGGCTCTCTTTAGATTTCAGCTGAGGAAATAAATTACAATGAAAAGGTTGTTCGGACGCCACACACCTGCCATGATATTTTGGTGCATTTTATTTATTAAAATGTACTGGATATAGATGAATTTTTTACTCAATATTTATTGATTCATCTGTCATGAAACAGGAATTGTGCATGCTTTGATAAATGGGTAGGGAAGGTGCCTGGTGTGATTTCTCTGCTGATTGTTAAATACAAATGTGCTTTGTTGAAATGCTCCATTTTAACTTGCACTGATATGTTCCAGAGGATTAAAATGTCCTACATCATGTTGAGGAGCAGCACTTTTGAGAGGAGCAACTCTCCTTATTCTTAAAAAATTAAAGAACATCACCAGCACAAAAGTATAATAAGGTTTTGGTGCTTGGTAATACTGAGAAATGCTGTGTTTGGAAAATTCTGTCTGCAATTTATTCATTTAAATGTTAGACAACTATTCAGGGAAGAGAACTTCTCTGGATGTTATCCTGTCCTAAACATAGGGTCAGGCTCCAGGGGGAGTCAAAAATGCAGTGATAACATTGTGATGTATTACAAACAGAGCAATCAAAGTTGCAGGGCTTAGTGCAGCCCATGAAATGCAATAGCTCGAGGCCATGTCAGATAAACTCCCAGCAGTGCATCTCTTCTGCCTCGCATGATACTATTGATCCAGGAACTCCCCCGAAAGCACAGGAGAACCACAGTTCTGCTACAAGTGATCTTTTGTACTTGGAATGAGTTGGGGCAATAGTTTGTTTCTTCAATGACTATATGGATTTGATAATAATTTGAAGATTTCCATTACTGTTGGAAGTCTTGGAATCAGAATAAACCAGGGTTCATTACAGTGAAATTCCTACTTAGCTTTAAGCTAACGTATTTCAAGTTGCTTTGAGGTTAATCCAATATATTACTAAACACAGCGGAAACAAGTAATACTACCTTTTTGGAAAAGAAGAAAAAAAATTCTTATCCAGACAACATGCATTTGAATACTGTACATGGAAACAATTCAGATGTCAGCTGATTTTAATAAGAGATGTGAGGAAATTAATTTAGAGTGCCTGTAGCTTTTTTCAGTTAGGAAAAGCATGATTACTTGCATGCGAACTATTTTCCCATCACCTTGTGCTGAACTTAAATATTACACTAAAACCCTCAGGACAGAGATGAACCCAAAACACCAATCATGTATTCAGCAGTTGGTGCAGATACCACAGCTTATAGTGGCTGGTATTAGGAGGGTGTGTGTAGGAAGACTGAACGTGAAAGCAGATTAACTGACAGGTAATGGTGTCAAAAGCAACAGGAAGGAAGGTCACTACCATTTCATTCTAATTCCAGCATGCCTTTGTGGAAACATCTGTAGAAAAGCAAGTGAACTGAGAAGCAGCTGTGCTATGGATGTGAGGTCTGGAAGCCAGCCATTAGTTCTGTGAAAAGTGATTAAGCTTGAGTGCCATGTCCTTTGTTAGGCCGGTTCCCAGCAGGTAGTCAGGATCCCATTAGCTGATTTTAGTGCTTTCAACATGTTTCCCCTACTTCTTACGTGCATTAACCAGTGATTGCCAGTGCATGAGGAGACCGAGCTTCTCTGGGGGTTTTGCTCTGTTGCTGGTGAGGGGCCAAGGAGCTGCAGCTGAGCTGGAATCAGCTCTCAGCTTTCCTGTCCTGTGGAGCCTTGAGCTTGACTCCTCTTCCATGCTGTTCAGCTGGGACCTGGTGGGAAGGAAATTGCTGCTTCGGGGAAGTTTATTCTGTACTCAGCAATTCTTTTGTCTTGTCCTTTCTCTTCTACTCTCTCCCAAAAGTGGAGAGGTAAAGGCTGGTTGCTCTGGCTCTGCCTCTGGCTTGGTACCTTAGGCAGCTGTACTGTTTGTTCAGGATTATGTGTTGCCTTGGGCTAAACAACCGTGAGGGGAGTGGAATTGCATAGATGTCTGGGTAGGTACAGGATGTAAAACTTATTCAAAGAGACAAAAAAATGTTTAAAAAATGTATTTTGACCAGGAGTAGCAACCACCCAAAGGAAAAAACAGTGCATGAAAGCTTTAGGAAAGAAGCTGAAAGCCAGACCTTTGGCCAATCTGAAATGTGTTGCTGCACTGAAGTCTGATCGGCCCCAGCTGAGAGAGAAGCCTGCAAAAAAGGTCTGAGGCAATGAGAGAAGGTAATTTCTCATACACACAACGCTATGTGCCATGCAGTTCTTAAGAGGAATGAAAAGAATGTTGTAAAATCAAACTGCAGTCCACCTTCCTTTTTTCTCTCTATTGATTTGGAAATTGCTGGCCAATTTGACATGTTTTAAGTAGCAATCCTAGAGGTAAAGGTAAGGTGCAAAGAAGGAAGTATATGTGGATATATATACTCAGTATTAGACTCCCAATGCATCGAAGCAGATGGAAAGCAGGAAAATGCTTTGTACAACATGAGCTACAGTTATTTCAGCTGTAACTTGAACAGCATATCACTTCCTTTAAGGCTAGGCAGTACTGCTGATACTGAGAACTTTCTCCTATCAAGTCATTAACATTTCTACTCCTAGTCAATACTGTACTTTCAAATTAAAGAATTATACCATGTATGCAACTTTCAGCAGACTGCCCTAGTTAAGTATTTGAAAACTATAATTTAGATTTTAAAATTGGTTGAGAGAGGCCCTGAACTAAATCCATTATCCACTTCTAGAGATGTTTGAATTTGGCAGTTTTGTCACAAGCCTTGCTGTTGAGCTTGCTAATACTGTGACATAGCCTTTAATGTTTTCCCATATTCTTAGGCTGGGCAGGAGATGTTTAGAAAAAACACTAAGGTAAGGGAAAGTGTTGCAATTTTCGAAATTTAACTACTACCCTGGTCCGCTTAATCTCATGACATCTGAGAACTGAATATACAGGAAGGTGCATTTTAATTTTTCATTAGAATCTGACATTTTAAAATGTTTCTGCTACTCAGTGAAGACTGAAGTACAAGTTGCATACACAAACTGTATGTGAAAGAGCCTGTTTACTGTCCAGAATGTTTCTAAAAAGTGTGAAGTTGCTGTTCCTAGCTGTTTGTCTCTAAAGCTATGTACTGAAATAGTTGCAAGCATTTTTGAATTTCAGCAACTATTTAAACATTTATATAACAGTATTGTAAAATGTATGTATACACAGGCAGCCTTTTTAGCTTGGAGATGTGATTAAAGGGGCAGATGAGTACATGAATTCTCAAGTGCTCATTTATAAGTTTTTAGAGGACTTACCCTAAAAGTAATAAAACAGTAGTAGTATTAAATATTCTTAGAGTATGAAAGAAAGGTGTGAAAATGCAGTGATGTTTTGCATGATGTTAAGACCTTTTTCACTGTAGACTTGAGAAAGCACTGAGGTACACTGAAAGTACTGTGAAATTGGGAACTTCTCTGTGTGCCAAGATTAATCAGGGAACTGGACTGTTTGTCTGAGTTACGGACGTGCACAGGGTAGTCCCTGCGCCGATGGTTCAGAACCCAGACAGAGTTAGGCTGATGCTTTCTGCATTCATGCAGCATCAGAATAATAAATGATAGTGTGGGATTGCAGCTGTAAGAGAAGCTTGTATTTTTCTGTTTTCCTGGTTATTTAATGAAGCATTTGAAGGTCTTGCAGGATCCAGTGTTATGGCATCTGTTTAGTACTATCTATCAACACCAAAGTCCACTGAATCTATATAGACGTTGCCATTCAAATTGCTTCCATGTGAAAACTAATAACATTTTAGCCTCCTGATATTTTAGACTGCTTGACTTTGAGGCCAGATCATGTTTAATGAAGTCATCTTCATGTTTGATGTCAGTCATCTTCACATCAAAAAATATATTGGGCAAAACTGATAGGGTGTACACAAGCTTCTAATTGTTATCAGAACTGAAACTGAGACCTCAAATAAAGGAATAAGTGTCATTTAGGATTTGTTTGCTCCTGTAGTGAAAGTCAGGATTGAGATGCTGCTATGGATGTTTTATATACTGAGGACTTCGGATTTTCAGTCTGTGAATGTAGTGGTTTTAATATGTGCTGAACTGAAGCAAAATTCAAATTGAGCAATGTAAATATTCATTAGCTATGATGAAGTTAAAGCTGTGGTTTAAAAACATTGTTTCATTCCTGAAGGAACAAATGGGCAGGAGTGCTTCTGCCAGCAGCTCTTGGTGTCATTTGTGTTCCATCCCCCAATGTGCCAGTGTATGCAGAGGGGCTGCACAAGGACAGTAGCTCTGCTTTCACTGAAGTTACCTAAGAAATTTAGCAGAGGGATAAAATTATGCATTTCAGCCTTCATCTCTATTGACAGTATAAGTACACTTCAGGCAGATCACCTTAACAATTTAATAATTTCAGCTTGAAATTTCATAGCTGCTTTTCCCAGATAACATAAGTTTCTGATGACCTATTGCCAACCCTGCAATTCACAGTCAGGTTTTTTTTAATCCAGTTCCACATTAAACCCACTGGACACACCAAAGGGTTTTAGAGAAATGTAAATTCTCAGTTTAAAAGACTGCAATTCATTGGGAATCCTCTACAACCATTGGTGAGTAATTGCAGTTGGTAATTCCATTACCTCCTGGCAAAAAATAATCCTTAGTGTACCTGACTGTTTCTGGCACTACTTTCCAGCCATTGCATCTTGTTACCCTTTCCTGTCTGCTAGCTCCTAGATTCAGATACCTTTTTCATACAAAAAGTAACTAGAAAATGGAGAAATTAATCATCCTGTGCCTTTTGATAAGGAGAAAAGACAAAACTCTTATGAAAAACATTTTGCGGCTATGATCCATTTTGAGAGGTTCAATTTTTCAATTACTTTGCAGAGGTGTAAATACAGAAATCTAGGCATGGTCATTCAGTACTGATAATATATCATTTTTAAGTGTATTCTGTATTTCTGTGTTGCAATTTGCACTGGTGAAAGAATGAACTACGTAGGCATTGCTGCAGTCCCGGCAGTCTGGTGAATCCTCTGTGCTGGAGGCTGCTCAGTGCAAACGGGGGTGTAGTGGGCAAAAGAGATTGTTTGCAGATTTGTCAGCCAGCACATCCATGTTTTCACTACTTAAATGTTTATTGTTGAATAATTGTATTTGTGTTGAACGTTTGTATTTGCAAGTTTTGTGTCCTGAGGCAATTCTTATCAGTTTGGTGTTTTGGGCAGGGGCCCCTTCATGCTCATGGCTGCTTCTGAGTGAAGTTTGCAATGCCCATGAAGGAGGATACAACACACTGCGCATACAATTAGTCATCTATTGGACTTTGATGTATAATACATTTTAACAAGCTCTGAATAATGTCATTTGGTACTGTGTAGTAGCCCTCCTTGTTTTGCTTATTGATAGCAAAGCACAGCAAGGACAAAGGATGCAGATGGCCTTATTTGGAATAGATAAACTCACTCTGGAGAAGTTCCTGCAGGACTTTCTCACACTGTTCTAGTAGGAGTTATAAATAATACGGTAGAACCTCCTAACACAAAAGACATTTTCATGTCCCTCTGAGTGTCTAGACTTGCAAAATGGCTATAGGTCTCTTCCAACAATGGAACAGAACACATTTGTGGATCCCTGAGAAATGCAGTTTTATGGGCTACCCTCTCAAATGTATATGTAGGAAATCCTCTGTATCCTGAAGCTCAAATAACGAGAAAAGTGACTATCAGGTGAATCCTTGAAATCCTAGCAGATGGCTGTATCTAGCTTGATATAATTTCATCTTATCAGTGATTTTTGAATTGTCTCAAATGTCATCATCTATGGTAAATTACATATTGCATCTGTTCTGCAGGAACTAGTGAGATCAGGACTGAAATGCTATTGAGCACACTCCCATCTGCCTAAACCAAGGGGTGCATTTAATGAGGTCTCTTTTCTTCTGCACTTCCGTTGTGCCAAATGGAACTAAGCATGTCATGAGAGGTTTTTTTTTTCAGGAGATGATGCAATTTTAAACAGTTGGGCAATAATTAAGATCGCTTTTTTTTTTTTTTTTTTCTACTGCCACTAAAAAGAAAAGAAAAAATAGAAAGGATGAAACTTACTTTCACAGAAGTTTTTTGGAGTTTCTTTTGTTTCATTTTGTTTCACATTAATTTTCAATGTAAAGTAATGTATGAGATTTCTATTACTTTCAGTTAGAAGAGAAGCTCAGGTTAGGTTCAAATCAGAAAACTACCATGTCACCAGCTGTGGCTCAGGTTGGGGGGACATCCGTTCTACTCCTCTGAACTACCCAGAGCAGCAACTGAGTTGACAAAACCAATCGAGGAAAGAGTATGAAGTGTTACAGAGCTCCCTGACAGCTCAGGATGCCACATCCCAGAGCAGTCTGAACTTGCTCTACAGGGACACGATGTCCTCCTGGACAGCTGAAAGAAATGGAGCCGCAAGGCAGCTGCCCCTGCCCCTCAGTGTGCTCCTGAAGCACAGGCCAGGCTGACCACTTGTGTTTTAGAAAGACACACATGACTGATGTTCCTGTGATGCCCTGCTGGGTTATTTGTAACGGAGCACTCGCCTCTCCAATCTAGTGCATCCCTGCTGCAGGAGCACTGTGAAGTGACAGCTCAGTAGCCAGCAGCTGAAGCTGGCATTTCCTAACTACACTTTCTCTTGCTCCCCACACACTATTGTACCTATACCTTCAAAAGTGCTTACTCCTTTTACCTGGGAAATTTGTCAGTTATATGATGATATCAAGAAAGCTTTGATACTCTGGGAAGTGTTTTGGGTGCTGTTTGAAAGGTCATGCAGATCAGTAATTCTACAGCATATTTATTATATGATTTGGGAGTAGGAGAGTCCAAGAATTGTTTTGTAGTTAGGGTTTGTTTGGTTTTTTAACTACTGCCTTTTAAAAATACTGGGGGTTTTGTTCTCCCTTCTTTTTTCTTCTCCTTTTCAAATGATACTCTATGAAAAGGATTGTGCTCTTCTTCCTACTTTATCCTGATAAGAATAGAAGTGCAGGCTGAAATCCTGAATCTTAACCTGCGAAGATTTGGAGAGCTTTTAGAGGGCATAAGACAGCCTATCCCTAATGCATACTAAGCCAGAGGAGTGCATTCAGCCCTTTAATTTGGAGGAAATAGGATGTGGAATTTTAATGCAGTAGTACCTTCTTTCTTTTTTTTCTTTTGGTAAAGAAATTTGAACTAATATGAAAATTTATTGGGAGGCTGTTTTTCATTTAATTAGTACAGGTAAAGGCAAACTACGTTGTGAATTTCACTTTGTCTGAAACACCTTATTTCCTAAAGCTGCACTTACACTATTTCCTGCCACAGATGTGGTGTCTGCTGGATCTTGGAAACACAAGATATTTAATTTTTTCAAATTCCCCAAAGGCACACATTTTTTTCCCCAGTGCTGTCAGATATTGTCAATAGATCTCCCCTATCTAATTAAGTGGTCATTTAATCAATCTTCAGGCAGTAGTTTTTCATTTTAAAGGACTTTCTCAGGGAAAGGCTAAGTGCTCCTGTAAGATTCTGAGATGGTTTTCCATAGTACTGTTCAAAGTCATCTCATAGCAAACTGTTGTAGCCAAATTCCTAAACCTCCTGATAAAAATCAAGCACTTCACAGTATGCATTGAATATTCTCCTTCAGGAATAATTTTTGACTGAAAGTAAAGGATTGCTCTGAACTTGGCCCAGTTTGGGACCAGCAAATTGAACGACTGATACTTTCTGTTCGCAGCTGAATTACTTGAGATTTTTCTTTGAACTAGAGTTTGGGGATTTTTTTCCCAGCAACTTGTATGGTTTATTGCTCTGGTGAATTAAAGTCTTTTTGATGCAGAATTTTTGTATTTAATACCAACATGGCGATGCTGATATTGTTCCATGAGGTTGTGTGAGGTTTGTTTGCCTCGGGAGGTGAATGTCTCGGCGCTGCAGCGGCCTGTGGTTGTGAGTGACATGGTGTCCTGTGTCTGTGGACATTGTGGTGTGCCTGGGCTGGCTGTGTGGCACTGCAGGATCAGAGGCTTAGGCAGGCTGAGCCACATCTGTGCTCCAGAGATATTGCATCTCTTCTTTGTTGTTTTTAGCAAATGACTACCTAAAAATGGCACCAATAGGCTCCCAAGTGATCTTATATTGCTCGCTAGTTTTTGGTGGGGCCTTTTTGGTTGCTTTTTCCTCATTCAGTTGATTTTATCTTTTGTCTGAATCTATCCTTTGAGCTGTTAGAGCTTCCTGGCTGGAACTAATGATGGCATTTTAGGCTATAGCAATTGCTTCTGTCTATTTTGGTTCTGCATTTACGGTCTCTTGTCGTGTGCATTCATCTCTGCTTATTCCTGTCGCGCTGTTCTTTGCCTGCTAAGCTGTGCAGTTTGTCCCGGGCTCCCCCGCAGCAGGCAGAGCCTGGCTCCTGGGCAGAGCCTTCAGGGCTTCCAGCCGGGCTGTCACATGGACACACCGCTGATAAAATCACTCCCCACAGCCCAGCCCAGCCCAGTGTGCTGCCGGAGCCCAGGCCCTGTGAGGCAGAGTCAGGTAGGACCCTGCTGCCTGTCAGGAGTGGCAGGCTCAGGGCTGAGGGCACTCTGCACCTGCAGGAGAAGAGGGAGAGGTGAGAGTTTAAAAGATCCCATGTGATGGTGATACCAGTCACTGAGTGACAGTCTTGATCCTGCACGTGCAAAAATTGCTGGCATGAGAATGCAGCCCCCGCTGTTCCTGGCACCTTTGTCAAGTAGGTCATCTGCAAATGTGTGACAGACAGGTCTGGTTTGGCACACAGCTCTCACGGCTCCCAGAAGGAGCCAGAGGCTCCCACTACAACATGGGGTTTATACAGGCAATAGTAATTTTCTGGACTATGCAGACCTGTCACTACATGTCCTTATAAAAAAGTCTCTCTCCATCTTTCTTGTAGGCTCCCTTCAGGTACTGGAAAGTCACAATTAGGTCACTCCAGAGCCTTCTCTTTTCTAGGGTAAATGATCCAAGTTCTTTTAGCCTTTCCTCACAGGAGAGGCGCNCAATCCAAGTTCTTTTAGCCTTTCCGGCGCTCCATCCCTCAAATCATCTTGGTGGCCTCCTCTGAACTCCCTCCAAGAAGTCAATGTCCTTCCTGGGCTCCCCGGGGAAGTGGTCATGGCACCAGTCCCATCAGAGTCCTAGGAGTGTTTGGACTATGCTCTTTAGTCATATGGTTTAGTTTTGGGTAGTCCTGTGAGGATCACAAAGTTGAACTTGATGATCCTTATGGGTCCCTTCCAACTTGAGATATTTTTTGATCCTATGATTCTATCATATTTCTTCACAGCAGAAAAATAGAGGTCGTCTCTTATGTAGCATTAACCTTGTATCTCCTGCAAAAAATGCACTTCTTTTCTTAATGCCACCAGAAAATGAATTCTAGCAGTGTCTGTAATTTCATCCTATTCCATATGAATAATAAATTTTGCAACCTATATAGGTAAAAAAGTATTTCAAAAGTGTTAAATATCCAGGAAGGATGTTAATCCCTGTTCTGTTTGATGAGTCTCTGCTCTAATAGTCTAACACTCTTAAATGTCCCTATAGACTGAGGTTGAATTAGTTAAGCTGTGTATACTGAATTCTCATATATTCACAGCAGACAAGCAACAGATTATGTTAAGGAGAAAGAAAAGTCATTTCTATCCTCAATTGCCTAGCAAATGATAAGAATTTTGAGACTTAACTTCTCTCTTCTTTTATTTTTTTCCCCTTGATTTAATTACAAAAGATTTGCTGCCTGGAAAAAGTGCCTGCCTTGAAAATTAAATCGATACATGTACATGCACTGAACTTGTGTCATGAGAACAGGCAGTGGAAGCTTCCTAATTTTTTTATTCCCAGTGCCCTCCCTCCTGAAAGGAATGGTATTGTTTGTTCTCCCTGTTCTCCATTTCCCCAAAACAAACCTATTTAGAGACAAGTTCTGTGCCCTGACCTCTCAATTGTTCAGCTTTTGAAAAGAGTGCAGATGGATTCTGGATGATTTTGTGGGTGACATCAGGCTCTAACAGTTCTCAGCCAGTACAAGAACGTCAGACATTTTTGATTAGTGGTCAGGGAGCACTTTCTGAATCATCTTAAGGGAAAGGTCCAGCACCATAAATCCCACGTTTTTATGTATAAAAGGCTTCTCTCTGTGGAGTTAATAGCAATGCAGAGGTTGAATCGCATGCTGTGTAATTCAGGCAAGATTAATAATTGCTTAAAAGCAATAATCTTGGATCTGGAAGACTGAGTCATTTGTGCTTTTTAGCACTGTTCTAGGGTTTTCCCTTTTGAAAGATTAAATTAGCTTTACATTATCCTGTATTTTCATTGTTTTCTAACTCTGTGACAGATTCTAGCTTACAGCATCAACATATACAGGTAGGAAAAGAAATGTTTTGTATTTCCTTCAGCACCCTGAGTCTGGTACCATTTTGTGAGGTTTTTTGTTAATATCATGGATGATGAAATAAAGAGTGCACTTAATACATTTGCAAATGGTAATAAGCTCTAGGGAAAGGCCTTGAGCACTCTGAAAGTATGTAAGATAATCTTGGCTGGTTGGTGGAATCACCTGAAATAGAAAGGATTGAAAAAAGCTGAATGCAAACGGCAGTACTTCAGTAAGAGCCTCCGTCCTCCAAACACAGGGCAGGAAATGGGCCAGGCAGAAGCTCTGTGGGTAAGGAGCCAGTCATTGGCCTTGGATTGTTACCAAATGCTCTGACCCCAGATATCATGGTGGGATATAAAATGTGTGCGCTATTAAAAATAAGTCTGAGATATGCAAAGAAAGCTTTTGCATGTCACTCAACCCTAATAATGCCTCTGCTCATGTACTGTGTCTGGTTTTAAACACCACACTTAGAAAATTCTGGACCCAGTAGAGTGGGACCAGAGGAGAGCAGTAAGAATAGTCCAAGGTATATGAGTGCTGAGAAGAACTTTTGGTGAGTTGGACATAATTAGTTAATATAAGAAACTACTGAGCAGTGCCACAGTAACAGTCTTGAAAGGCCCAAAACCCCAGCATAGCACTTCTGGAAGCAAAAACCGGCATTGCAATTTAGAGTGGTGACTTTCTGGATTTAATATGGCTAAAGGTCATTAATATTGTAATTTTATGTACAACTTGCAAATACTAATACTTGAATATATGAATAATACAGTGGTTTTGTGCTTAAATAATACTTTGTCTTTTAAAATGTATTTGCAAGTATTTACATGTGTGGGCATGTATTGTGAGACTTGTGATTTGGTTTTTGTGTTATCTCATGCCCCGGTCCAATCAACAAATTTCAGAAGGAAGATTGTTTGAATTCCTCTGGGTGATGTGTGGGAGAAACAACGAAGTTCTCAGGAGGTTCCATAACAAAATTTCGTTTGCAAACTTTGGATCATTAAGGTGAAATACGGTGCTTGGCAAAGTTTAAAACAACATCCAAAGCAAGGCACTTGGCAAACTTAACTTAGCAAACTTTAAGAAGTTAGGAATTGTGTCTTCCCTGTAGTCTTCCCTGCTGCCATGGGTGGCCTGCTTTTGCCTTTGATCCAGAGCAACATCTGGTCTCTGTAGCTTGAGGTACATGTTTGGATCTTCTTTTTTTGCAGATCTTGTCCCAGAAAAGTAGCAGTTTATATTCACAATAAGTTCTCTTTGCACAGTATTAAAGTATAGTTTTCTTGGGTTTCAGATGTGCAAAAGGATTGTTATACTGGCAGATTATATTTTTTAAATCAAAAGGCAAATATTAGGTTACATAATTTGACCTCTATCCTTACAATCTTGCCCAGCTAATCTTATAAGGAGTTGAGTCAATTTTCTTGAACATTACTGTTCACCACTTCAGGTGTCAATACATGGACAGTTCACTACTTTTGATTTATTCCACTGGTTATTTGCTTTAGTTCTGTAGGCTCTGTAGGACTTTACTCAGGAGGAAATCAGACAAGTCTCACTTGGGTCTCACTGTGGAAATGAACTTCCAGAGAATTTTGCTATTAGCTTACTTAGAGTTTTTTCAATTATATCTGCAAGAATTGTTGCATTCTCCCCTCAATTTAATATGATTGTATGTTATTTCTGTAAATTGTGTCTATATGACAATTTCAAAGAGAATTTCTCAGTTCCAAATTGATGATAGTTGTAATATTGAGAGTAAGGTCACATGCTTGCAAATAAGCGCATGTGGGAGGGCAGGGTTTACATGAGAGTGAAAGAAAAGTAGACTATTCATCCTCTCTCCACCCTTCTTCAAAAAACAGTAACTTCTCATTGCTTTTGAGGTTCTTAGCTCATGGTTTTATCACTATATTACTTAGCAACTTCAAATTTCACGTCTTCCAAGTTACAGGGTTAAAACCAAAGTGAAGTCGCTACCTGGTTCATTTTCATGTGGGACTTTATAAGGTTTGTTGTCCGATACCTGGCATACAGAGAGAGGCTGGTTGTTTACATTAAAGCATGAGAGATGACTTAAGACAAATGTTAATTACATTATTGCTCAGTAATTTTGCATAGTAAAACTTCATTACAAAGTGAGTTCCTGTCAACTTAAGAGAAGCAGTCAGTAACTGTGGTTTACAAAGCCATCAAAACTATGGAAATGCTTACTTTAATCAGAACTGTAATTATGAGGAAATTTGCTGTAGGAAAATTTACTGACAGAATAAAGATTAAAAGGATCTGAATGTTGTCTATCAAAGTGCAGCAATTAAATTTTCAAGCCCAAGAGATCCTTGTGGAATGAAAAAATAAATTCTGTCCTTTGATTACTGTAGAGAAAGTAAACTGCAACTGTTATTGTAACTTCTTCAGGTAATAGTAGCAAATGCCTACAAATGGACGTAGACACATTCAATGAATGGATTTAATCCCCTCTCTGAGGCTGCAATTGCCTATCAATACAGCTATTTGTAATTAACTCCGTCCTCTTAAATAATTATCTTGTCTAGAACGTAACTAAGCCACTAATCTGAAGCACCGTTTTCCTTGTTCCCAGGGCTGCTGTAGCCCCTGCAGCTGCCATGTAATATTTCATGCACTTGTCTTTCCAACAATTTCTGTATAGTTGTCCCTTCCTTTTAGGAAATAAAGGTGGTGTCATCCCTATTGTGAGCAACCTGACAGAACTTGGCTACTGATTAGAAAGGGGCAGTATGTATTAGGTGAACTATAGGACCTAAAACATGTTGAGGGATCAAATATGAGAAAACTGATCATTTAAAAAAAAATCTTAAATTGAGAGATTTATTTTTCAGATGGTGATTTCCCACCAGTAAGAAGAACCATCTTATGAGGCAAAAATAATCAAATTGTAACCGTACAAAGTTGCGTTCCCACACTTGCTGATGCAGCTGAATCACAAGGGCATGTGGAAATGGCACAGTGCAGGACAGTCCCCGTGTTAGCTTGAGGCCCAGTCTGATCTAATTAACCCTGCTCAGAGGCAAGGTTAATGAGCCTGGGTCCAGTCCGGCACAGGAGCTTTTGTTTTCCACTTGCTTGGAGCTGCCCTAAGGCTGTGTTGTAGGAGTGCAGCAGAGACGTGCAGGTTATTAAATTACAAACATGTGCCGAGTCTTCAGGATGCTCGTGAGGTTTAACACAGTGAGATCTCGTCATTAATGGCACTCACTCTCCTGGGCTGTATAACTCTGTCAGAGCTGTGCAGTCCTTTTCTTCCTTCCCACTTTCCCCACTGTCCAGCAAGTCTGGACAGATATTAAAAAAACAGATATTAATGACCTCTCTGACTGCTTTTATTTCTAACTTGAAATAATTAATGAAAAAGTGAGTATAGAATAAGTTTTCCCTGTAAAGGTGCATTTAATAAAAATCACAATAGTTACGCAGGCAACACGTAATTTATAAATTAAATAATAGTAATTCTACTATTAGTAGAATAAACTGGATAGTCTTCTAAAATTATTTGTGACTGTCATCTTGGATGGTTTATGCCAAAGGAATGCAACGTATTTCACATTAATTAGGATATACAGGTAGTAAACATAAGTGTGGGAAATCTTGTTTTTCCTAGAATATTAAGCTATGATCTTTCATACCAGTAAAAGATCAGTGTCATAAAACAGTTTACCAGCGAATAATTTATATTTTTAATTTCTGTCTCTGTGTGTGTCATTGGATTTCCCATGTGTGGATTTTCCATGATCAGTTTTCTCTATTACTACATTTACATTGGAATGGTAAATAATTAATGTTCTTCTTTCTTTCCCAAACCAATGCCCTAATACTGACCATTTTTTCTTATGGAATTACTTACCTTCATCTCGTGGTCCCAGGTTTCCTAGCTCTGGGTGTTTTATATCAGTTTTCTAAATGGGATTTTTTTTTCCCCAATCCATTATACGGTTTGATACTTTGAGTGAATAGTTGCATGTATGAATTTCAAATTCATACATATTTGAACTAGTAAAATGCATTTATTGAAAAGTTTGCAGAGTAAATATAAAAATGGTTACTGATTAGTCCAAATATAATTTCTAGTCTGTATATTTGCTATCAATTTGTTCCACCACATGCTTTCATCTATGTCATGTACTTAAATGTTTTAGCAGAATTTGTTATAAAATGAGTTTGCTACTGAAATGTCAGCTCAATCTCACTTTTGACTTAGCTATATTGAAAACTGAGAGTAATGGTAATAATACTTAATGAAATGTCATCTGAATAGCTAAGTGATCTGGGGGTGCTTGGAAAAAATAGATATAACTCTTCTCATTTGCAGATGGGGAAAATGGAGGCCTAAAAATAAGTGAAAACTTGCCCAAAGTCACTAAGGACTCTGGAAGAAAAATCAGAATCACAATAAAGGTGCTTCAAGTACCATTTCTCAGCTTGCCATGGTAGGATCCATTGTTCAGTAAGCAGAACCTGTGACAAACATGTCATGGATCTGATGTAACCCTTTAATGAACAGAAACATTGTTAATGGTAAAGTAATATTTTCCACTAGTGAAAACTTTCCTTTAGATTTTCCTAAGGCTTTCCTCCTTTCAGTTCATTTCTTTTGCAAAAGTTCAACATATCCACTAAATTTTTTTAATAAATAAATGAAAATTAAGAAATAAAAACCCCACTTCCAATACCTGGGAAATCAGAAAATTTTGTCATAATTTGTTTTCATTTGATATGTTCTTATATTTTGTAAACCAGACCAAATCCAATTGAAAAACATAAGGTTCCACTTGCTAACAAAAGGCAAGGCTGTCCCCATGATGTTTTTTCCTTCTTGATTATTTTCTCAGAATACCAGTGCATATAAAATACTTCATAGCAATTTTGCCTTTTTATTTATATAGGTGAGCACTTATTAATGCTGGCCCTTGGTTCATGACTTGAGGTTCTGAGTGCAACTTGCCTCTCAGGACAATCCTGCTGGCTGTCTGCACAGGAGCTTCCCTCAGCATTGTTTCTTCTGATGTTTCCAGTTTCTTTTCTTCTTGATGCTCTTTGTCTTTTCTCAAATCAGTTGAAATTCTTTCATCCCAAGAGTCAGTGAGGAAATCCTTCAGGTATAGATTGGTTTTTACTTAAATGGTGAAAGGATTGCATTGTTGTTTCCACAAGGGAGTAAAAGAAAAGTAGATTTGTTGCAATAGCCTTCTCTTTTCTTCTTTTAAATATATCTGTGGTTTTTTTTATTCTTTAAAGCCACAGTGGAAGCTTTAGATGAAAAGAGTTACATGCATAAGTTCAAAGCTGCTCCTGGTTGATCAGTATTCCCACAAGAAACATGGATGAGAAACGGTGGATGAGCAGAGCCTGGCTGGACCCATCTCATCAGCTTG